>JACXGI010013288.1:0-21113 GCA_016801175.1 Esox masquinongy | reverse complement strand
ATGTCCACCCCGACCCACTCACATTCAAGTATGATCGCTTCCTGACCGCAGACGGGGCAAAAAAAACAGACTTTTACAAAGGTGGAAAAAAACTGAAGTACTACAATATGCCGTGGGGTGCTGGGCTCACCATGTGCCCCGGGCGCTTCTTTGCCACTAATGAGCTGAAACAGTTTGTCTTTCTCATGCTCATATATTTTGACTTTGAGCTCAAAAACCCAGATGAAAAGATTCCGGATATTGACGTCAAGCGTTGGGGTTTTGGGTCCATGCAGCCAACTAAAGATGTCCAGTTTAAGTACAGACTCAAGTTTTAAAACTGAAACTGACACAAGCCAGCCTGTGATAACTTTCAAAGATGACATCCATCTAATGTGGTTAATCTGCTGTAGATTATTATAAATAGTCTGGAGAACCTGAACTTTTTAGAGGACATACAGTACAGCAAATAATTGTAATTCATTACAATACTAGATATTATTCTTGTTTTTCAAAGGAAAAGTTGTGAATTTACAATCTCTTTGAAAAAATGAAAGGAATATTTTTACAGTTAGTTTTAAGGAATACATTGTGTAATTGGAACATGGCAGTAGCTAAATGAAGTTGATGTGTACAAAATAGAAAGTCGTTTTTAGATTAGAAACACAGATTTTCATAATCAACCTCATGTAAGAGTTGAATGACATTGCAAGATTCTGTTGTCTTCTGTTTTTTTGCATACAGCATCCAATCTTTAAATGCAGCTTTTTTAATCAATCATTCATTCATTGTGTGTATTCCTCCCTTCAATTGGAATAAAATACCTGAATAAAGTATTGGTTGTTACATAGTCCTCATTGTTAATACTGTAAATATACACAAAAGTTCTGATTTTAAGTATAGATTCTTACCATTAAATTAGGATATTTCTGTGACAATGGTTTCACCATTTTCATAGTCTATTAACCTTTAATTTTATTCCTAATTAAAACACCATGGTTCTTTTTTACTCATTCCATTGTGTTTGCTGTCATGAGACACAAACACATGAAGTGCGTTCTAGAATTGTTTGCCTCCTTGGAAAACATGATTTAAAAAGGTTTTTGAAAATGTTCATCATTAAACATTAAAAATGTTTATCATCTCACTCTTAATATATGAGAAATCCAACCTTTAATTGAGGAAACATTTTCAAATAAATAAAACCTCATAAGGAAATACATACTTCTATCAAAATATTGTGTAGCACAATTGTTGGCACTCTCAGAAATTCTTATTTAAAATAAATATTGTATCTTGGCATTGATTTGTATATTTTTTGAGTTAATTCACAAATTACTTCTGCCACTAGTATGTTGATGAGGTTATGAAACATTCTTTTCAAGTGATCTGAACTCCAATAAAGGTCTACAAAATTTGCTCCACACATCTATAAGGTGTCACATGTAGAGCAAAGGTTTGACATACATTCAAACAGTGGTTGAAGGAGAAGATATTAATTTATTCAAGTTTTTACCAATGGGCAAACAATCTCCATACTACATCTTCCCGATGTATCACGCATAAATTGGGCTGCTGTTGGCGAGACTAATATTTGTGTTAACTGGGATGGATCAATCAGGGTTCAGACCATGATGAAGCACAATGACTATTACCACACTGTTTGTAAATGGGCCTTAGATGATAAGCTGAAGATGTGCTGCTTTGTTTATTGACCTGTCAAAGGCCATTGACGCAGTTGATAATTCCATTGTTGGCAACCTGCACTGTAAAACCTGATAAGTTCGGTGAACTACATATTTTTGAGGAAACCGATTACCTTGAAAATAATAACTAAACTAACTCAGAATATAAAAGTAAAGGACACCAAATTATTTTGACTTACTTCTACTTAACCTAATGGTTTTATTTTTTTAAACTCTACTTAAAAATATTATTTAATAAATGTGATGTATTTGATCGTACCCTACTTTATTGCCATGCTTTCACTGTACTTAACTTTACTGAGTACTGCAACACTGGTACTGAGTTGTATCAACTCAAAATATTTACTTCACTTTAACACAAACATTACTATGACATTACACAATCCATTTTTGGAAACCGATTACCTCAATTATTTTTTGTACATTTAACTCAAAACTCAAGAAAACATACTTGCTTAAAGGAATTGAGTAATATTACAAGCCGAACCTACAATATAATTTCCCAATATGCATTGCCCTTTCAAGTGAACTCTAGAGTTACCACCCATGTGTATTTGTTAATGACGGAGACATGGTTATTGAACACATTTATTGTCTATAAATTTACTTCCTTGGCAGTTATAAAATAGTCAGCTCATGGAATATTAATTTCAGATGTCCTCAAAACACACTGTGTTTAAGATCCTAGACCAGTTGCCAGAAAGCCAATGGTTAAAAAAAAACATTCTTAACTTTCAGGAAATTCCCATCTCTCTCATCTTCATCCGCTTATCCGGTATCGGGTCGCGGGGGCAGCAGCTCCAGCAGGGGACCCCAAACTTCCCTTTCCCGAGCCACATTTGCCAGCTCTGACTGGGGGATCCCGAGGCGTTCCCAGCCCAGTGTCGAAATATAATCTCTCCACCTAGTCCTGGGCCTACCCCGAGGTCTCCTCCCAGCTCGACGTGCCTGGAACACCTCCCTAGGGAGACGTCCTGGAGGCATCCTTACCAGATGCCCGAACCACCTCAACTGGCTCCTTTCGATGCAAAGGAGCAGCGGCTCTACTCTGAGTTCCTCACGGGTGACTGAGCTTCTCACCCTATCTCTAAGGGAGACGCCAGCCACCCTTCTGAGAAAACCCATTTCAGCCGCTTGTACTCACGATCTAGTACTTTCGGTCATGACCCAGCCTTCATGACCATAGGTGAGGGTAGGAACGAAAATTGACCGGTATATCGAGAGCTTTGCCTTCCGGCTCAGCTCTCTTTTCGTCACAACGGTGCGGTAAAGCGAATGCAATACCGCCCCCGCTGCTCCGATTCTCTGGCCAATCTCCAGCTCCATTGTCCCCTCACTCGCAAACAAGACCCCGAGATACTTGAACTCCTTTACTTGGGGTAACGCCTCATTCCATACACAGAGGAGGCACTCCATCGGTTTCCTGCTGAGAACCATGGCCTCAGATTTAGAGGTGCTAATCCTCATCCCAACCGCTTCGCACTCGGCTGCAAACCGGTCCAGTGAGTGCCATCAGGACCACATCATCCGCAAAAAGCAGCGATGAGATCCCCAGCCCACCGAACTGCAACCCCTCCCCACCCCGACTACGCCTCGATATCCTGTCCATGAAAGCTACAAACAGGATTGGTGACAAAGTGCAGCCCTGGCGGAGGCCAACCCCCACCTGGAACAAGTCCGACTTACTACTGAGAACCCGAACACAGCTCTCACTTTGGACGTACAGGGATTGGATAGCCCTCAGAAGGGACCTCCTCACCCCATACTCCCGCAGCACCTCCCACAGTATCTCCCGGGGGACCCGGTCATACGCCTTCTCCAGATCCACAAAACACATGTAGACTGGATGGGCATATTCCCAGGCCCCCTCCAGGATCCTTGCAAGTGTAAAGAGCTGGTCGGTTGTTCCGCGACCAGGACGGAATCTGCATTGTTCCTCTTCAATCTGAGGTTTGACTATCTACCGAACCCTCCTTTCCAGTACCTTTGAGTATACTTTCCCAGGGAGGCTGAGAAGTGTGATACCTCTGTAATTGGCACACACACTCTGGTCCCCCTTTTTGAACAGGGGAACCACCACCCCAGTCCGCCACTCCTTTGGCACTGTCCCCGACTCCCACGCAATGTTGAAGAGGCGTGTCATCCAAGACATCCCCTCCACACCCAAAGCTTTCAACATTTCTGGATGGATCTCGTCAATCCCTGGAGCTTTGCCACTGTGGAGTTGTTTGACTACCTCAGTGACTTGTGCCAAGGAGATTGACGATGCTTTCCCATCAGCCTCCAGCTCTGCCTCCACTATAGAGGGCGTGTTAGTGGGATTTAGGAGTTCCTCAAAGTGTTCCTTCCATCGCCCAATTACCTCCTCAGTTGAGGTCAACAGTGTCCCATCCTTACTGTACACAGCTTGGATGGTTCCCCGTTTTCCCCTCCTGAGGTGGCGGACCCGGTCATACTCCTTCTCCATAGCATCCCCGAACTCCTCCCACACCTGCTGTTTTGCCTCTTTCACAGCAGAGGTCGCAGCCCTTCGGGTCCGTCGGTACACTGCAACCGTCTCCGGAGTCCTCCGGGATAACATATCCCGGAAGGCCTCCTTCAGTTGGACGGCTTCCCTGACCACCGGTGTCCACCAGGGTGTTCGAGGGTTACCGCCCCTTGATGTACCTAAGACCGTTAGACCACAGCTCCCTGCCGAAGCTTCGGCAATGGAGGCTTTGAACATCGACCACTCAGGTTCAATGCCCCCAACCTCCACAGGGATGCCAGAAAAGCTCCGCCGGAGGTGTGAGTTGAAGATCTTTCGGACGGGGGCCTCCTCCAGACGTTCCTAGTTCACCCGCACTACCCGTTTGGGCTTTCCCGGTCTGTCCAGAGTCTTCCCCCACCCCCTGACCCAACTCACCACCAGATGGTGATGGGTTAACAGCTCCGGCCCACCCTTTACCCGAGTGTCCAAAACATGCGGCCTCAGATCTGATGACACGATGAAAAAATCAATCATCGACCTTCGGCCTAGAGTGCTCTGGTACCATGTACACTTATGAGCATCCTTAAACAGATTCCCAGATTCCCAAAAATGAAATCACTGCTTCCGCTGAGATTTCTGGAGAACCTGGGAACTTCACCAGAATTTTGCAAAGCTACCCACAAGGCATTGGCTTGCAAAGGAACACATAATTCCTATTGGAATCCTGCACATGTTTTGACAGGAAGATTTTTTATGTAATTGTTACAATCATTTCAGTAGTGGGTGCAAAATATTTGTTTTACTACATGATTGGATTACTTTAGACAAATGTATTTGATGTTTGTGTAGCTAAGATGAATTCATCATTTAATGTACATGCAAAAATAATGATAATAAAACAATTCCTAAATATCAACCTGAAGCAGAGCATGCTGGGAATTTTAAACTTATAAAAAAATAGTAAAAGTCAGTATAACAAACTTTTTAAGTCATTAGGAACATTTCTCTAACTTTGAGTTACACTTAGTAGAAACATTTGAGTAAGGAATACATTAGGGTTTACAATGTGATATCATTAGGCCTAAGTGTAGATTCCTGGTTGTGGTTTCAAGACTATCTTTGCGACAGGTAACTGATTGAAGGTAACAAATCTGAATTTCTTAAAGTATGTATAGGTGTATCCCAGGGCTTAATTTTAGGTCCTCTGTTGTTTACTCTATGTATTAATGACATTAGGTGACACAGAAAATTGGTACATCCTGTTTTATGCTGATTATACAATACTTTATTCCATTGCACCAAATATGAACCAAGCCTCTGTCTATTTTGCAGTCTGACTTCCAAGCACTATAAACCCTCTCTGATCTTAAATTTGTGTTAAATTCTAATAAAACAAAATACTTTATTTTCTTGTCTAGGTCGCCTATCTCAGGCTTCACTATTCTTCAAATTATTACCTCGGATATAATATAAATGGAATGAGTTCCCTTTTATCTCTGTAATTGGCTTGATGACCAGATTTCTTCTAAAACTCAAGTTAATGATCTAATAAAAAAATAAAAATCAAGCTTGGATTCCTTTACAGAAATAGGGCCTGTCTATCTTTTGATAGAAATAAAGAAATAGTCAGTTAATTTTGGTCATTGCTGCAGCTTCTACACTTGAATCATAAGATCCTGACAATCACTGTGCTCTTTCATGTATATATCTGGAGATAGGTTTAGAACTCATTGTAAATTATATGAAAAGCTGGGATGGGTCTCTACATAAGACATTTAGAAGAAATGTCCAGGAAATCATTTAATAAAATTAAAAGTATTATTACAAAAGAACACAGGATTTGTTTGTACAGGATACATTGTAAGTGACCACTGAACTATAAAACAGTTTTTACTTATCTTGCCCCATTTATTTGGAATAAGCTCCAAAGTAATACATAAATAAATGCTTTTTGTGTGGGCTTTTGGGGGTGGTATTGTATATCTTATATATTTTATTATGTATTGTATTTTTATATCATGTTTTTTTATTTTTTTATTTTACAGGTATTGTAAAAAAAAATACTTGTTCTTAATGTGGCCTGATTAAAATTAAATAAATAAAATTAAGTTCATTAGAAGTTAAGTATAAATGTCAGGTGACACACATGACAAAATGTGCCATAGTGCCAAAGTGTTCTATGCCTTAGTCATCTATCAACATGGGAAAGATCAAAGAACTCATAAATGAAATCGGACAAAAGGTTGTTGACCTACATTAGGCAATGTTGGTTAATAAATAGCTAAATACCCATATCCTCTATTTGGGCAATAACTAGAAAGTTAAATCAACTTGTGTTCACCCTGTCTGGAAGTAGACTAGTGTATTTTGCCCTGACACACAGTAAGTAGGATGGTTTGAGTGGTAAAACGTTATCCATGGATTAAAGTTCAAGAATTGCATAAGTTGGCTAAATCCTGAAGTCTCCAAAAGGATAGAAAAAGAGAGTTTTCCATATAGAAAATTACATAATCTGTATTTAGACTATGGTGGTGGGTATGTGATGGTCTGGGGGTTTTGATTCCTAAAGTTTGATTAATGCAGGACAAAGCAAGACAAAGATAATCAAAGCTGAAATAAGTGACTCTGTTTTTCAATTGGAATCACATGCTTTAAATATTATCATATTGTGCATTTTTATTGATAGTACAAATCAAATGCAAGGTTTTCACTGTTCTAAACAGGCATTCAGCAGTACCAGGGTACATGGCGTGATGGATTCATGGACTAAATTTGTCTGCCTCTGCCAGCAGGCTACAACTGTGTCGACATTGGATCTTCCATCAGGGAACTTATCCAAAGCATTCCTTCAGATTCACAAAAAAATTGCTCATTGACCACAGAATCAAGCTTTTGCAAATGCCATCCCAGGTGCACAGATCTAAACCCCATTGAAACACTGTGGGGTGAACATAGTCCAAATGTTCTGCGTGGATGAGATCCCTTGATATGGTTTCTCCCATCTCATAAAACATTATAAGGGAGGACTCAGTGCTGTGATTGTGGCAAGGGAAGGGTGCACAAATTACTAAATGCAGAGTTAACATTAATTATGGCACATTTTTGAGAAAAAATATGTATTCCTGAAATAAGAGTTCATTCTTTGAACAGTTTGACCTCAAAGATTTCTTTCACATTTGAAATGTAAAATCAAGTTGATAAACAGCAACTTTAACAAATAAATTTTCGCTTCAATAGTGAGGTAAATAATTTTATAGGGAATGGTACATGCACTATTAGTTTATTCATGAGTGTTTTCCAAGATAAAATAAACAAGTAGTAGCACTATAGTAGAGCTAGTTCCTGTCATGGAGGCGACTGACCAAGCCAGCAAACAATGGGACCATTTGCAGGAGTCCTGAGTGTCCTGTCTGTACTTGGTGGTGAGGGGTTTTGAAGAATAATGAACCATTGTGTCTCACTCTCAACCTGCTTCCGAGCCTCAGCAAAGCTAAGCAATGGCTTTGGAGGCCGTCCCAGGATGCTCCACTGAGAATAGTTAGTTTGGCCAAATCTATCATGGAGAGGTAGGTGTGCCTTTTTTGTTATCCATTTATGATGCTCTTTGTGATGTTTGTGATCCTATGATGCTCTTACATCAGGAGATCTGTTTTAATGTAATACCATGGACTTCTTATTATTGGATAATTGTTGGTGGAGAATTGGTTGTATTGTCCCATTAGACTTCTTTGCATTTAGTATCTATACTTGATTGCCGGTTCTTACATGGTTTAATAGTACACATTTCTTGTAATTTTTATAATATTCAGAATAGTATTTGCTTACCTTTTTATGTTGTTGCAGAATATGTAATGTTCTGTATCATAATATATAATTTCTGTGATGTGTTAACAGATGTTATAGTAAATTACATTTTACAGTGTGAATTCTTATTACCAGGGAAACTGATCAGACAGCTCACTTGTAGGCAATAGACTGAAACAGAATAAGTCATAATCCTCGTAAAACCTAGTGGCACAACTGGAAAAGCGACTCTTGCTTCATACACCATTATTTTCTCCCATAGCTAATTTTTAAATCCACTTCAAATAAGGTGTTAACAGAACAAGTCAATTTTTATCAATATTGGCTAAATATATTTTTCAGCACTTTAAAAAGCTTTGCCGGAGTAAGCCTAAACGAAACACAGGCCTTATTTGAAGCAATTCTAAAATTCCTTATGGAAGAAATGAATGGTGAAATGCAAAAAGAACCATTATCACATTTTGCTGCAAGGCTTTATGGGCATTATGATGCATCAAATATTTCAGTCTATTGGCATGCTGTTTAATTTTTATGAGTGAGCAACTTATTTACAAGCTCACCTTTGTAGACCATTTACAGTTTTTACAATTCAAGGAGATGAGAGAACAGTTTTGACTGTTTCTGTAGATAGTAATCTTCAAACTGCAGACAATAGTCAACTTAAGTCTTTAACCCCTGTTGATAAAGGGTGCCTTAGATCATCAGTACTTTAAAGGTTATCTCATATTATCCCCCATTTAACTTTTGGCACCCTACAAAAGTAAATATACGTAAAGCAACAGTAATTCACTTGACACTCTGAATCACACCTAAACTTAGACAAAATAAAATGCAATTCTCTCTTCTCTGTCAACCAATCAACATACAAAATGTTTCAGACAGATGTTGCTACTATATTCGGGCATTTCAATAACATTATACACATTTTTCAATAACTTGATCATTGCTTTGTAATAAACCTTATCAGTATAGTCAACAATAACACGTGGTAATACTGTTGTGTTAATTTTTACATATAGTTGCATTCAAAAAGAAAACAGGGATACTAGGGACACTGTTAACCAGTGCAGCACACATAACCTTAAATATGTTACACCAAAAACCAGCAAACTAGCCACTGTTGCTGAGTTGGTAACTAGCTAGTTAACATGACTTTTCACAAATTAGCTGTTGCCTCCATCCGCCAGCTGTTGCTATGTGCACAGCCGATCAAAAGGAGCGATTGTTAGTAAAACATGCTGCCGGTAGACTAATATTCGATTATGTCCCATGTCACAGTTTGCATTTGTACATGTTTACAATGTGAAAAAAATGTATGACAAGTCTTAATTAATCTCAATGAAACAATCTATAGTAATCTCAAACGAACTACTATAATAGGCCCTAAGATATTATTGTAACCAAATTCACTAATTTTTTTAATGACAGATGTGTTGCCCTGCCATTTTTGTTAGCTCCTAATGTGCAATGTGACCAACTTTTTAATTGATTACCATAATGAATTTCCAAAACCCAGCACTGTGGCTACAGTTTTTTATTCTCTTGATATGCTGGACTAATTCAGCAAATGAAGCGGCTAAGTTTTGTGACTGGAGATCCACTTGCCATATTGGTGCAGTGACATACAGTACTACCCTATGAGAGCATGTGCATTAACATTTCAGATACATGAACGCCACCTAGTGGTTGTGAACGTCTTCTGAAGCAACACATTTACAAAATATCTACTTTACTGTATCACGAACAATAAAAGTGATCTCTTGTATTTAAGAATGTTATTGGCATATCACATGCTATGTTCCTTCAAGTACCTATCAATTAAACATATTGTATATGACCAGCCAAAAAAATAACAATTTAATATTTTTAATTGGATATCAATTAAGATATCCACAACATCTATTATTTACCATTTTATTGTTGCAGCTATATGATACCCAATATGTGCACATATTAAAAAATATATATATAATCAGTGTCATGTAATTGTCGGACTAACTATACACTCTTTACTGTAGTGGGTGAAATCAGTAACAATTATATTTTTCTTCTCTAGTTTTAAACACAGTTTGAAGCAAAAGAACAATATATACCTCATACACATTATGATGTACCATGTAACATGTTATATATAGATTTTAAATCTATTTAAGTTTGTTTGAGTTTAAATCCCAATATTACGTTTATAAACATCAAAGTTAACTGAAATATAACATAATACCTAGTCAGTTTATTGGACTGTACACTGAGTTGACTACTCAGAGATGCTTCTAGTGATTCTCTAACATCTAGTAAATATGTTTCCCAAAAATTAAGGTTATACCAATATTTTTAAAGACTTTTATCCATAAGGCATATTAATACAATTGTATTAATACTATTATATTTGTAATTCATTTAGAACAATTAGCAGATTTTTTCACTATAACATTATGAACTTTTCTGTGATGAACTGTGGCAAAAACTCCTATTTAAACTCATTTTGCAACACAATACAATGTGGAAAAGTTCAAGAGGATGACGTCATTTGAGAGCCACTGTAGAGACAGCGGATCTGTCTAGTTTTAGCAGGACTGATGAAAAAAATACTGCTATAGCAAGTTATTACATATAGCTTTCAAAATGGGGACCTAAGGCCTTAGCAGTCATAAAGACAAGGATTCAACAGGAGGCAGGCAGGTGTAAAGGGTGGATTAATTTATTTACACAGCACTGGCTAAACCCTGTGTGCCAAAAGCCAGCTGACAATTTTGCTGTTCACTGGCCTACTACATAAACTGATTATTGAGGAAAAAAGGGTCAATAGCTTATTTTTTTTACTCAATGCTGTTGATTTTCTTGTACCACATCATGCACACATTTAGCATTTAGGTCAGTCAGGAAGCCTACAAATGACAGCACGCAAGGCAAAAAAAAGATGATTGTTGTTATGGCTTTCAACGTGGCAGTCAGTGAACAGCATACAAGGCCTCTCACAATGTTTGAAAACTTTGGATGATTTTGGACAATATGTTCTCCTATTGTACAATCTACCTCCTCTCTTTTCATTGGCCTATGCGTGATGATTGTTTCATTTAAGTGTTCACTCTTGGAAAATTACTTTCGGGGGTGTTGTCTTGATCTGAAAGGTGGCCCCGTCTCAGACTTTGTAAACCCCTGGTATAGGATATCTCCTCCAACTTACAGTATATGTTGACAAGATATTGGGGAATCATAACAGGCGAATATTAACTCTATGAGCATTTCTGAATAACCACGGGACAGGGTACAACTATTATAAACAGTTTATGTGTTATATTTCAGCTTTCTGTGATGTATACAATTGTAATACTGGGATTCAAACTAACCAGAAAAAGAAACCAGGCAAGTCTAGTTCCGCCAGTCTGCAATTAAAAGTGATAAATGTTGTTGCTCTCACTGGATTTGAACCCAAATCCCCCACATGAGCAGCTCTGTCTTTAACCACTACACCACAGTGCTCTACATTTGCCTACTGTCGGTATAGCATTGAGACATTAGATCATTCTGTCACGCATTAATATCACGCCAGGTTTGATTATTTCGCTAGACACCATTAAGCATTATGTTAAACTGACTAAGTGAAATGTATGGCTTTTGCCACAGGCCGTTTTAACAGCTTATTAGCCAGTAATAGGCTTACTATTATCTAACTTACTACTTGAACTTAACACAACCAAAGCTATTTCATGGCACAAAAACTTTTGTTTTTCTTTCATTCGTGAATTACATTGATACAATAAAGCTATCAATACAGGTGACTATAACTGACTTTTTCATCAAGTGAAAGGACGAGAGAATCGTGGAAACCCTTACTCTTTTACTGCCCAAGGGGTTTTTATCTAGCCTATATTATATTATATTACTTCGAAAGTCCACCAGAAATAGTCGCAATATAAACAGTTTTATTTTAGCCTTACTATAACGTAGCTACTGAAGGTTGTAGCCAGCAAAGTTTTTGTCTATCCTGACCCAAAAGCATGCACAGATGCGTACTTCGAAAATCCACCAGAAATAGTCGCAATATAACCGTGAACAGTTTTATTTCAGGGTTACAATAACATAGCTACCGAAGGTTGTACCCCGCAAAGTTTTTCTATCCTGACCCAAACAGCATGCACGGATGCATACTTCGAAAATCCACCAGAAATAGTCACAACATAACTGTGAACAATTTTATTTTAGGCTTACTATAACGCAGCTACTGAAGGTAGTAGCCAAGTTTTTATCTATCCAGAACAAATCCTAATGCATAATTTGCTTTGACAGTGACGAGATTCGAACGCGGGACCTATTGGTTGCAGGTCCGGGTCTCTAAACACTATGCTGTTTAACAAGAGTCAGTCAGCTAGTCAGTCAGAGACATTCACTCTTCTTGGCTGGCTGCGCTTACGCAGTCTGGCAAAAATAATATAATGCAACTCTATTTCTGACATAGTACAAGGGACTTCATTGTTTTATGCCTATATTCAAGCATCAGGTGCATACTTTTCGTTGATCATAGCAGCACTACTCATGAAATATATCTTATACAGTAGCAGGAGCCGTAGCAAGAACCATACAGTATATTCTGTATATGATTTTGTTGTCAGTTATTGTTGTGTAAGACAACACTGGATGTCAAAGCTACAGTTAGGAGCATTGGATCTTTCTATGACATGTGCTGCCGGTGGCTAAAGTTCACTGAATTGGTAGTCCTGCTTCTTACACTGCAGTAAGAGTTGGGTATTAGGAGCTCTTAGTCTGGAGGTGGTGCTTTACTAAGCATTTCTCTGATGCTGAAATCCGAATGACCCCAAATAAGTCTGCTTCTCTTAGGGCCTTGCCTCAGTCCTCCCGCATGACATGGTCAGTTATGACAAGGTAATGTCAAAGATCAACCACCTCCAGCATTCCAAACAATCTTTGTTTGTTGTTTGGTTTAAGGAAAAGTTGTGTGGAGTGACTATTTTGTTGACTTGACAACCATGCAGTGTATTACAGAACACAACAATGGAATGCCAACAATGGAACATATAGGTTTGATTTGTTATTTTAGCACATTAGTAATTTTTTGCTGTGTAAATATGATGATTGTTTATGTTTTAACGGTAGATCCAATTGCATGGATCAATCATCTACAATGTGATTATACAATATCACACATAGAAGATATTATTACAATAAATAACATACTATAGTAAATTGGTAATTGCTTAAGTGCAGGTAGAGGTGGGGAGTGAAGAGAAATATAGGCAACCTAGAATGGCAAATAACTAAAATGTTTGTGAGAAGAAGAGTAGAGTGTGAATTGAGCATGTTCAAAAAAGATACACCACACAGGAACAGATGTGATGTGCATCATGTGGGTAGATTAGGAATAATGTGTAGTCAACTACTAACTTCACAAGCAAAAAAAAAAACTGTGAACATAATTTCAATCTGTGGGTTGGCTAGTATTTCAGAAGTATCATTTTGCAGGTAGGAAATGTTTTATATAAAGACAAAAGTTTGTGCCTTGCAGTGTACACGTACAATTGGAATTTGGTCTGGATAAGTGGTTCTGCTAAATTACATAAAGAGACATTTTTAATTTGACAATCCCAACTTAACTTATCATTCAGCATTAAACAGACAAATTAGGGGCCTTCAGCACAAAGTAATTACACCTTTTAAACACAGAGGCTGGACAAATGCAAATTATGTAAACAATAAAATACAGTATCTAGACTGCCTTATAACCCTGAATTGGGTGTTTCTCCTCTGTTGGTTCAGGTTTGTCTCCAGCAGCAGACACTTCTTCGGGCTCATGTTTGGGTGGTCACATTAGGGAGCAGCAAATGAAAAGCCAGTGGGACATAAGTTCCTGGAGCTACAGATGTCAGAGAACACATCACGGCAAAAGTGTGATAACACTGACAGATGTCATAACATAGAAAAAGCATTACATTTCAGTCATTTAGCTCACACTTTTATTCAAACTGACTTAGTAGTGAGCGAATAACTATTCATACTTTTTCGTACTTGACCCCATAGGAATCAAACCCACACTCCTGGCTTTGCAAACACCATGCTCTAACAACTGAACAGCAGCTCTATAAAAATTATTTTGACAACATTATTTTTAGACGAGGGGAAAGACCTGAATTGAATACTCCTTCTGTGCCCTTCTCGTCTCCTTTGGATGAGAAAGTGTGCCTCCTCCACTAACCTCCTCCAGAGGTCTTTGAAAAGAAGAGGATGCAACGTGTTTTGTTATGATAACATTGACAGACAACTTTTTATGAGCTAATCCTTAATTATTTCACGTGTAAGCCTATTTATAGTAAAACTTAAAATAATTAAGAACTCACAAGGAATGCTACAAACTGTTTTCCCTTAAAGGCATTCAAGTTTGTGCTGGTCTCAGGGGCAGATTACGTATGCGTATTCTGAGTGTTCGGATTCATTGGTTTATAATCATTCCTAGGAACAACGAACTATTAGGAGAGTAAGGATTTCACAAGAATCGATACTTCAATTGCAATTCAGCACCAAAATAAATATTGATTGCTAAAGAAAATCATTTCACATAATTGTTAAATCATTGCAAGGACAGACAAATTCGCCATCTCAGCTTGCTAGAGCATTTTCCTCTTCCATTTGACATGTAATCTTTGTTTTCTTTATAATAATGTATATACTATTCCTCTATACAATCAAATTAAGTAATTTCCAAATATGGTACTTTATAAAAAAATTAACAACAGGATACACAGCTAGGTAGTTACTGACTTTGAAGACCAATGCATTTTTCTCTTCTTCAGAGATCGTGCCTAGTTTTGAAACAAACTCAAGTCTGTGCTCTGGTGCATGGTATGTTTTGGTATGACCTTCTTTGCTCCAATTAGAAGGCATGCAGCCCATATCTTCAAGCCATGACCCTATGCAGCCCCTTAGGTGCCATGGTAGAATACATTTCCTCTAATGTTTTTTTATCAATTTCCTCCATTTCTTAATCAGTTCCCTCAACTTTTTTTCATGAATTCTCTCTTTGGTATTAATTCCTGTAATTAACCTGCAAATTCGACTGCATGTCCTTGTCATGGAACAGACCGGAACGTTCTTGCGTGTCTGTCTCGGGGAGATTGAGGGGATGGTGCTTGTTCAGCTATTATAAAACTGAATCTTGGGGGGAAATTCACCTTTCGGCAAAAGGCCAGTAAAATGATGGCCAAGTAAGATAGGAGTAGCTCAGTGACAAAAAGGTGAATGCCCTTCAATGGCCTGGTCAAGTTCCTGATCTCAGTCCTATTCAGAATATGTGAAACATTTTGACAATTTTGTCCCACAATCATCTTCCAAACAACATGGCGCAAATCTGTCAAGAAGAATGAGACTCAATCAGTCCATTGCTCTGTGGAAGGCAGGGAAAGCTATCTCTAACAAACCTTAATTTTTGCAACATAATTCATTTTGTTTTTACAAAATGTGAATAAAATCTGAATACTTTTGCAAGGCACCATATACTGTTTTTCAATTATTTGGCAGACAGGAACATAACTGAGATGCCTCTATTGAACAAGGTGAATCATATCTACTCACTGCTAGGTTTGATTATGCAATCTGCAAAACACAAAGGCCAAAGTAATTGAAATGCCAAACAGCACTAGAACATACAGTATGTGGTTCAGGAAAGATAATTAAATGCTTTATATAATGCTGAGGTTATTCTTATCCGAGTTTTGGGATTATCCATTAAAGGAATATAATACACACCTCAATCTACATCAACTACAAGCCATCCTTACATCCACAGTAATTCACCCCAAGTGCAACATCTACATGAAAGCCAGAGTACTGATGGATAATTTTCTACTGACCCCAGAATACACACAGCTGCATATGCTTTTCGTTACATTTTCGATATTTCTCTGAAGTTACATGAATATTAATAAGACATGGATGTCTGCTCAGCATGTACATCAGTATAAAGGCAATGTCATTCTGGAGGCAAACGGTTTTATCTCACAATCCAATGGTACACACTGTCTGCGTAGATATGACTTAATCCTCAATGTGTTTATATTATCTGAACACAGTACAACCAAAACCTCCAGTTAGATGGCTAGCAGGTCTGTTCTCTTGGAACTTCGTGCTTTGCTGTATCTGTTGAAATGTAGTCTATGTCCGTTTTTGATCATGAATATTTTGGAATAGCAGTGTCTGTCTAGTCATAATACGCATGTGTTCCATTCAAGAAACACTACTTCAACCATTGTAGTGCAAAATTGTTTAAGTCAGGCAAATTTCACATGTAAGTTTATTCCGAAATTGTTTTGGGCAGTCAAAGTTTACATGCGATTTGTATTCTACATCAGATTTACCCTTCTTTAAAAATATACGAATATACAGCAAGATTGCAGACGTTGGGCAGTATGTTATATCGGTTACAGTGTCCAACTTTGCTTTTCATAGATGAACCATGTCTACATCCCATACAACTATACTGCAATGCCTTTTTGATTAAGAGTAGACATCCAAGCAAAGCTGAAGGAAGATCTTCTGGGGTAATGTTGGCTTCCACCTCTAGGCTCTTCATTCCCAGTCGCTTCAGTGGACTTGAGCCTCCGTCAAACTGGCACAGGACACACAGAGCCAAGGGGTAGGATAGGCCCGGCTGAAAATTTTAGAGAAAAGTAGACAAATGAAAGAGGACTGCCACCACTCTCAGGCAGCCTATAGGATATACCACACCCCATGTTGGCTGGTCAGAATAGTTAGATAGTGTGGGGGGAGAGGAGATGGGGAGGAGTGCATGCTTTGTTCTGGTGTCTTGTGTCACTCTTTTCTCTAGGGGGCCATGTCCAAGTCACATGGCTTTGCTAGATCTGTTACATAAACACAGACCTCCATGGCCCCCAGTCAGCTCCCATCAACTTAGTTCTGCAGAGAAAAAAAATTCTCTGGGAAAGCGACATTATCAGGGGTCTTAGGAGAGGAGAGCTGTCGAGATGTTCACTTCTATCCATGGGTCCATGTTTTTGCATTACTCACTTCACCGCAGACAGACACCACAACTCTAAACGACCACTTGAAGGTGATAACTGGCTGACTTAAGTGTTAGGGTCTGACAAATACTTGTGGAGTTGTTTGAATAGAATACACCACTTTGTGCAGCAATACTCAAATGAATCTGCAGGTGGTTTACCGTTAAAAAAATAACTGAATTAACATTTTTAATTTTATACTTACTAATTATTACCAGAAAGGAACATGAACAATGGAGCTGGCTAATTACTTGACTGTGTCTTTTGGGTGTGATCAATTAGGAGCTATGAATGTAATGCAACTTGGAGAAGAAACTATGACATAGTCTGACTGGTCTTGCCTCTAGGGACAACACTGCACATGTATGGTTTGATGAACTCCAAATGCTCCAGCCTTTTTTAGCAACATCCCCTCTCTTCATTCCCTTGATTCTCACCAGCGGTAAATGCAATGCCATATCTCCTCATTCATTTGGATGGGTGGGGGTATGAGGAGTACTGAGGAAAGAAGGGAGGGAGATGTTTGGAAGCACAGCCTCTGGTGGATGGGTCCTTAAGGCCCAGTCGGCTTGGTTTCAGATGCAGCATCCACTCGCTCACACGGCCTCAAATTACCAGGTCACGATGCTCTTGCAGGCTTAGCTCTCCATACTGTTTCAAACCCCTTTGTGTATGGTTTGTACCTGCTTTATATTCGGACATACAATATGTCATGTAAGTCTTTAAAAGCGTTGCATACTTCAGGCTCTGTCAAGGTGTTTAGGGACTATGGCTAGATTGCCATTTTTTAATTTTACCATAGAAAACTTGGCCATTCACAAAAGATACTGTCTTCTTGGTTAGCAACTCCAGAGTAGATTTGGCAATTTGTTGTAAACCTGCTAAAAGGTGGATTTCTCTCCCAGTGTCTCAAGAATAGCAGACTAAAGCAAGTTTCCTCTAGGATTTAGTGTCCTGTTTTTTTTAATCTAAAACAACTCATCAGTCTTTGCTGATGTCAAGATATTATTCATACCATCCTATACCATGATGAAGCCACCATAATGTTAGAATATTAGGAGGCAGTTACAGAGCATTTTTTGTTCTGGATTTGTCCCAAACTTAAGTGATATAAACACTACTGTGAAAAACGTTTAGCCCCCATTTGTAGGGATTTCCTTTCTTACTGCATATTTTGCACACAGAATGGGTCAGATCTTCATACAAAATGTAATATAAGACAATGAGTAAAGCGAGTAAACACAAACTTTAGGGTTTAAATTACACAGCTGTAATTTGGAGCACACTGCAATCTGGAGTGACGAGACCAAAATAGAACTTTATGGTCACAACCATAAGTGCTATGTTTGGAGAGGGGTCAACAAGGTCTATAGTGAACAGAATACCATCCTCACTGTGAAGCATGGTGGTGGCTCACTGATGTTTTGGGGGTGTGTGAGCTCTAAAGGCACGGGGAATCTTGTGAAAATTGGTGGCAAGATGAATGCAGCATGTTATCAGAAAATACTGGCAGACAATTTGCATTCTTCTGCACGAAAGCTGCGCATGGGACGCTCTTGGACTTTCCAGCATGACAATAACCCTAAGCATAAGGCCAAGTTGACCCTCCAGAGGTTAGACCAGAAAAAGGTGAAGTTTCTGGAGTGGCCATCACAGTCTCCTGACCATAATATCATTGAGCCACTCTTGGGAGATCTCAAATGTGCGGTTCATGCAAGACGACCAAAGACTTTGCATGACCTGGAGGCATTTCGCCAAGACGAATGGGCAGCAATATCACCTGCAAGAATTCAGGGCCTCATAGACAACTTTTACAAACGACTACACGCTGTCATTGATGCTAAAAGGGGCAATACACAGTATTAAGAACTAAGGGTGTGCAGACTTTTGAACAGGGGTCAGTTCATTTTTTTCTTTGTTGCCATGTTTTGTTTTATGATTGTGCCATTCTGTTATGACCTACAGTTGAATGTAAATCCCCTAAGAAATAAAAGACGTGTTTTGCATGCTCACTCATGTTTTCACTACAAATGGTACATATATTACCAATTCTCCAAGGGTATGCACACTTTTGAGCACAACTGTATATACAGAGTTGGGGAGTAACGGATTACAAGTACAAGGATTACAAAAAAACAGTAACTGTAACCTGTTACCTCACCAACTAAAATATTGTAATTGAATTACAAATACTTCTGAAAAAATGTAGGATTACTTCTTGGATTACTTAATTGAAAAACAATATGTGCGTGAAATAATTATGACACGTTGCATGTTTGATTTTTTTATTTAATGTTTTTAAAACAATATTATTTGATGATTAATGATAGGCGATAGGCCTACCTGGTGTCATATCTTTTTCAGACATCCCAATGACTCTTTACCTAGTTATTACTGAATTTGTGTTCATGCTTTAGTAAAATAGCTACTTTTGTTATAAGCAATTCATTTTGGCGGTTAGAATTGCAATACTGAATTGTTACAGTACTTTACCAAATTATTATAATTGTCTCCAGAATAGTGAAGTTTTACCCAGCATGCACCATAATATAGTCATTTAATGTGAAGGTTTTATACAGTACCACACTGTTCATAATACAGTGATTTACTGTAGAAATTACAGATTTTTTTTACATTACATGAATTGTTTAGATTAGGCAACTATTTGTTATTGCTGTAACATGGCTGCCTTCAAGATAAAGCATTATATGGAATTTATCACGGTATTTGAGGAGAAAAGGTGTGTCGGGAAGCACTCTGTCAAAGGATGATGATTTGCATTTGATGCAGCCACCTCAACTCTATACAGTAGGCCATGTGATTCTGCTTGCTTTGAACCTCAAGAAAATTGCGTTCATTGATTATCATTGGCTGCTGATGACACTGACTTTAAGCTAGGAGCGCAGGTGTATAATCACAGTTTATTTGTTTAATTTGCATATTGAAAATCCATCACCCGGTGCCCCTAATAATCGCAGGTTACCTTTGCGCGGGTAAAACGTATATGTGTGCAGGTTTTCACGATTTCGAACATGCATTCGCATGCCTGGGGTTTCTGCAACTTTTTGACAATGTTGGTGGATGTGGACCAAAACATCAGACTACCGCAAATTTAGTGTACGCGCGAAAAGCTATGGATATCTTGATTTTTATATACAATCATGTCAATGCCCTTTTTGAGAAATTGCCATTTATTTTTCAATGATGTTTTGAAGCAATGAAAAACATGAATAAAACACAAATAAGAGAATAGGCTAACACATCCTTAGATTTTAGGTTATATTCAGATAAAATGTCAGATTCTAGAAGATCAAGTTTATTGGATTAATTGTAATGGCTGAATATCTGACAGACCTTTAGCGTGTAATTTAGAAATGTAGCCACATCATACTGAAGTAGAAAGCAATGGTTTAGAAACCCTTTCAAAAGGCTCTGTACAAAACCCATAAGGTAAAATGCAACTTCTGTTTTTGGCCAGCTGTGTAAACTCTAACATTGATTCATCCTGCAAAAGGTGTTCAATTGTTTATAGGCTATTCCTATTTGTTTTCTAATGCCTCTTAATATGAAAGTAATCTAAGTAAGTAATCGGATTACGTTACTGATTTTGAGTAATCCAAACCCCATATATATATATGGACAAAATAATGGAAAAGCCACATGAAAGGGACTTTAAAGTCACTAAATCACAATTACAAATGCAGCTGCAGAGGTCACATTATGTTGATTGCCCTTTAGCAGTACATATGTGTGAGTTATAAAAGAGTTCTGACATTAGGTTCTTTCATATTTGAGTTTTTACAGCAATATTATGCAACTAACCATGTTCCAAATAAGCCAAATTGTTGATGCCCCAATTGCACCAACTATTTGACACATTGACAATTATTCAATGTGTCACAGGAAACAGTGTCAAAAATCATGACAGCATAAACAGGAAAAGGACAAATTGCATCGGCAAAGAGGAAAAGTGGTTGAAAAACGAAGCAGACCGTCAGGGCTAGACGGACGCTTCACAGGATAGTTGGTCAATGCCCCAAAATGTCAATGCAGGGCTGCCATTCGGAAATGTAAGGTCAATGCAGGTCAATGCAGGGCTGCCATTCGGAAATGTAAGGTCAATGCAGG
>JACXGI010013287.1:0-21117 GCA_016801175.1 Esox masquinongy | reverse complement strand
AGCAGTCTTCCCCATGATTGTGTAGCCTACAGAACTAGACTGAGAAACCATTTAAAGGCCTTTGCAGGTGTTTTGAGTTAATTAGCTGATTAGAGTGTGGCACCAGGTGTCTTCAATATTGAACCTTTTCACAATATTCTAATTTTCTGAGATACTGAATTTGGGGTTTTCATTAGTTGTCAGTTATAATCATCAAAATGATATTCTAATTATATGACCAGCACCTGTATGTCAAAGCTGTATCCAACCACAGGACAGCAACCATCCAGACAGGAAAACAGTTATTGTTTCATGGAGAGGATAAAACAGGCCAATATTAGCTATTATGGAAACTAGTGAAGCTTGGTGCCAAACTAATGGGTTGTTTTTCAGATTGTGTGAGATTGGCTGGAACTGTAGAGGTACTGGGAGCAGTAAACGGACTCAGGAGGACATGCCCTGAAAGTAGTCTGGTCCTCCGTTCCCTCAAGGTATCTAGTGTTTCCCTCTACACCCTTGTGTGTCTTGGACTGTTACGAACCCTGTGGCTCGAGCAGTCTAGGGTGGATGGTACAGAGACCCGTAACATAAAACTCATGCAAAGTGGTGTAGTGTACAGGAACAGTTAGAACAAACGACACAGACAACCAAAGCTACCGTCAAACATAAATTGTTTATTATAAACACAGTAAAGGAGGTAGGGAAAAGGGGCTGAGCTGGACCCAAGAAATTAAATAATATAGTCAAAACACCCCTAAACTGAACTTGCCTGCCTCAAGAACCGCTTAGCTAACTACTAACCAATATAAAAATACAGTGGGTGGTCCGCTCAATTCTAACTAGTGTTTTTAGACAAAGTTTTCCTACAGGTTGTGTATGCCCAAGGGCGACTTGCTAAAAACCCCTTTTCCCAGGGACACAGGGACAAACAAAAACACAGGTTGAACAAGGACTAAACATCACACAGCAAACAATTGACTAGACAACACCAAACAAAACACCACAGCAATACATACATGAAACAGGACAAAGTGAGATGTATGTGCTGAACTAAGTGAAGAATGTATGAACAAAATGTCTGTCTATCAAAAAAGGTATGGATCTCAAGAGTGTCTATGTCCATGTGGGGTAAATTAAAAGAGTCTCTCTGGGAGAACCAACTGACTGGGTTTTTAAACCAGGGATGTGTGATGTGATTGGGTAATTGGGTAAAAAGGAACAGGTGGTGCAATTAGGAGGGGTGTCCACTGATTGGTCCACCTCAGCAGTCAGGCGCTGCACTCATGACTGCCAGGTGGGAAACACCAACGAGCACAATCAGGAACATAAGAGACACCTGGGGAAACGGCAGGAGGGGAAAAACACAAACGCACATACAGGGTACTTGCATGCGTAACAAGGACTTAAAAATCGGCAAGAAATAAAATGTTCAGTCTTAACAGATGTCCGTGTAGGTACTACCAGAGGCAAGATACTGTAGATTTACTGGTTTGGATTCTGGACTAGAGATTACATGGTGGGTCGATTTTTGCAGTGGTTGTCAAAACTCCTGTGGAACCCCCAGTTATTCCATGTATTTGAAATACTCAACTGCTTACACACCTGATCTAATTAGATTAACATTGCCAAAGAAAGAAATCAACAATCACAAATTAAGAGTTAAAAATGTCTAGTCCTTGAATTGTAAATTGGGTAGTTCAGGGCTTTAACCAATATTTTTCTCAAGCAGCTAGCTGTCATACAACTTCCAATCACCTCTCCCTCCACAAAATGTTTTCATTTTGGTCAGTTAGCAGGTACTCTGAGACAGAGAGACCAACAGGAGCAATAAAGGTTAGGCCTTGCTCAAGGGTAAACTAAAAACTTTCATCTGGGAAATTTGAAAAAGCAACATCTCAGTTACCAGCCCAAAACTCAGTTACCCTTCATGACTGGATGATATGAGCAGAGGTCTTTCACAGGTAGATCCGTATTTTCCACCACCCCAGATATATGAACTCCTTTTAGACCCAGTACCTGTGGTAGTCTGCAGCATCCGAGCTCTGAATAAACAGACAGACATGGTCACTGATGGAATGGACAAGAACAGTAAAGACAGACTAATTCATACACATGAACAGAAAGTTTTTTCATTCGCCAATAGATTGTTATTAAACCTGTTATTTTACCAGGTAAGTTATGAGGCCCATATTTGATATTTTGCCATGACATGGTCTAAAACCCATACTCATACCATCAGTGCCATTGGATCTGTAGTGATCAGTCAGGACCCCGTTTAACAACCCATCCAAAAGTCAGCACAATGTTCAGGATACTTAGAGCAAGTCTGGTCTCCCAAATATGGACCTACCCTGCTAACTTGAGACAAGCTAGCAATGGGAGATTGAGAACTTCAGTATGCCATGCTTACCATTCTCACAAGTACTCATGTCATCGCTACCTGCTCTGCTGGACATTGCCTGTCACACCTCCAATGGTGCCGGTAGACCAGTATGATCTACAGCAAGAGTTGGTGGTTAGGCTACCTGCTCTGCTGGACATTATTGCCTGTTACACCTCCAACGTTGTATAGACCAGCTACAGGATGATCAACAGTTAGTGGGCACCGGTTCTTCACACTTATCCTGGTACATCTATATCCTAGTGGTGAACATAAAAAACAGAGTAATTTGTAAACTAGTCAGTATTCAAGCAATTGGCTAACCAAGAATCAAGGCAAAATAGTCAATTTAGACTATATCAGTATCTGATATATATATCAGCAACTACTGTATGGAGTGAATTTAATAAATACATGATTTATTGGTAGCTACGGTTGCACTTGTTTACATTGATTAACTAACAAGATACACATTACTGGCAGCATTTGTTATTGCTAAGGATTAGGTATGAGACTAACTTAGCAAACATTAGGTTACTGTACTGTTATTTAGCAAAAACAATTGCTAAATCAGCACACATAAGTAGCTATAGGACTGTAGCTAGCTACTGTATCTAACATTTTGCCGTCACTTGTGTCCACAGTGTCATCATGTTAATCTGGTTTACATACAACAACCATCTAGATAGCTAACATACATATAATACGAAAGTAATGATATTCACTTTACAAAGCAAATTTAGCTAAAGCTCTTACCTGAATCAAATGGATGTGCAAGCCAGGATGTCCTGAATTAGAGCCCATGCCGCATCCCGTCCTGTCAAGGTGGTTGGCAGACTCTCTCAATAATTCTGAGAAGCTTTTCTGGGAGACATATTTATTTAATATAGACTTAAATGGCATTCCTTAAACCATTACTTTACCAAACCATCAGTGCATGTCACGCTTAAAATTAGTGCGTCCTACCGCCGCCTGATGGCAAAACATACAAATCTCCACACACATTTGCAAATCGCAACACGCATTTGCAGATCTCTGCTGCGGTAGAAGTGTAGCAAAAGTCACGTGTAAAAAGACAGCGAATTGAGAGGCCCGTCTGAGTTATAACTGATGACCTGTCCGTATAAGCATTCACAGATATATGTACGCATTTACAGATTTGTCCACACATTTACAAATCTCAATACACTTAATACACAAATATTTTACACATATAATTCTGATTACAAACACACAGAATCTGAATACACATTTGCAGATTCCTGTACACATTCACAAAACCCGGTACGCATTTACAGATTCTTTTACACATTTACAAATCTGATTACGCACACATGGGTTGAGATACAGTTACACAACTCTCCACACACATTTGTAAATAGTTTTGCCACAATAATGGCCCCATAAACGGCCCTGTTCACTTTTCAGTTCTGGCGCTAGCGACAGGATCTGTAAACAGGTTCTGTTGTGACAGATATAGTTGATGTTAAAATGAAAGCACACACAAATGCACTTCAGCCCAGCTTGCATTCATAGGGGAAAGAGGAAAAATGTATGCTACTGAGGGACTTACGATGAAGGTTAGAATGTTGTTATAGAACTGGTGTTGTTGCTCTGTGTTAATGAACCGTATTGTGTGAATAAACCACTGTATTCTAACTCATTTAGTCACTAGTACCCCTGCCAATTATAGGGAAAATAGCAAACAGGAATGATGTCCAATGAAGAAGCTTGGGCTGTTGCTGGAATTCATTTTATTTTTCTGATCCATCACGATACATCTTGTTTACAGGAACTTCTTTTAATATGAATTTATATTAATTTGAATAGATTCTTTATTTACATGCTTTTTCTTAATTAAGTTGATCTTTATCCTATTATCTTGCAAACATCTTTGCATCTGTCAGTGCTAGGCTGGGCTGAGGCACCTTTGAGCTCCGCACTTCCCTTCCTGGCCTCCTGGCATGGGTAACCTGTCAGGATAAACTTGAATTCCGCCTCAGAGACTGTAATTAGCCTCATTAGTGTTTGTGTTGCCTCTACAGGAACACTGGGGCGAGGTGGAGGGATTCTTGATGCTCTACGAATAAAAAGGCAGAGACAAATAATGGGGTGAACCCAAGGGTTGTGTATGTCTCTCTCTGTTTGTGTGTGTGTGCGTGTCTGTGTGTGTATGTATGTGTGTGTGTGTGTGTGTGTGTGTGTGTGTTTATATGTTTGAGAGATGGGTTGGGTGTTCACTGTGGGAAGGGGGGAGTGCTCTGCCAGTGTGTTGTGGTTGAGATACAAAATGTAACAGTCAATATTTGACTGTAGCACAGTTAAAATGCAGTCTTAATGAGAGGGTGTGGTAGACTGCTAGAGAAGTCCTCTGTCTTAAGGTTGTACTCAGTAACTCCACCTGTTTGATGAATACAGACAAAAAGAACACACAAGAGAAAAACTAATGTGCTCTAGGAAAGATATGTGCTGTACAATCATATTTAACTTTGTCCTGAGTTGGACACAGGGTTGCTAAAGCCTATTGATCGTGACTGTGCTGTCATAAGTACAACGGTCCTTCAGAAAATGTTTACGTTTCCAATGACCTTCTCCACTCATAAGACCCAATTCATTCCCCCTGAGGGGTTTCAGTTCAAACCTAAGGGTCCTTACTACCCCCAGACACCGCTTAAGAACAGGTTCGGCTCCAGGATGAAATGACTGAGCGGCCATTTTTTAGAATTGAAGGGGCATATCTAATTCGTATACCATTTGCAGTGTTTATGGAGTAACAAAACTGGGGGTCATAGATTCTGCGCGGCTTTGTCCCCCAATCCCTGTCTCAAAGAAAATTAAGTGAAGACTTGATGTGAAATTAACAAAAAATTTTAGAAACCCAACCGAACCAAAAAGATGCTACAAGCCCCTGAAAAATATTAAATCAGATTCCACCATGACAATACGACATGCTGGTACAGGTGGGACTGCAGTAATGTTGAACATGGTAGACTATGCTTTTGAAAGTGAAGGACAATTGTCTGACATTTACACATGCCCCTCCCATGTGACAAAACCTCCAACTTCTATAAACAGATCACAGAAAACTTGGAGTCAACATGACAGAGATCATGACAGAGAAGCTATCACTACAGTATATGCCGGCCATTATCTGAAACTGATTGTTTCCACATTGCCGTGGAGACAAATTTTAATACCAGAAGAGTTTCTTAGTGTCCTCTGATGTTTAATCTTTTTACTGTATACAGTTATTACACAGGAACTTAATGTCTCCATTTCCCTGACCTAAGCTTTCTCCAGACTCTTCTTTCTTAGTAGATTGCAGTTGGTGCTCACAGAAAAATGTCAAGCAGACATTGATTATACCTACAGTGTAGCAGGACTGACATTGGTATAAGGATGGAATCCAGCTTTGCTAATTTGCACCTGGGTGTGTTGAAAAATTCCACATTTTAAATGAGTTGTCCAACCCTTCTTTTGATGACTTGTCTGTCTTTGAGGGTTACCTTACCTCTCTGTCTTTTCATGAGTTCCTGAATTCACTCAGTGGACATCTGCAGTTTACAATAGAACAAGAACATCTTGACATTCTTGACGTGCTTATCACCAAAACAAGTAACTCCTTCTTTTCTGACCTATTCTGGAATGGGACAGACTGAAACCACTTCCTCCGTGCCCATGGCTGCCACCCTGCAAGTTAGAAATTCCATCCTGCTGGTAACCATCTACACTCCAAATTGCCCAGAAAGACAATGTGTCATTATGAAACAATGACACATTTTGCTTTCAGATTAAGCCTTAGAAAACATTCCAGAATCCTCCTACGCAATCTATGTACCACATGAGGATCTTACATATTATTGTAAGCTGATGGCAATCACTGACCTACAGTTAGGTCCGGAAATAAGACACTGACACAAGTTATGTTGTTTTGGCTGTTTAACAAAATATATTCAAATCACAATTAAATAATAAATATGGGCTTAAAGTACAGTCTCTCAGCTTTTATTTGAGGGTATTCACATCCAAACTGGAGGAAGGGTTTAGGAATTACAGCTCTTTAATATGTAGCCCCCTCTTTTTCAAGGGCCCAAAAGTAATTGGACTGTTCACTCAAAAGCTGTTTCATGGACAGGTCTGGGCTATTCCTTAGTTATTTCTTCATCAAGGTAAAAGGTCTGGAGTTGATTCCAGGTGTGGCATTCACATTTGGAACCCACAACACAAAGGAGCTCTCAATGCAAGTGCCATCCTTTGGCTGCAAAAACAAAATCCATCAGAGAGATAGCAGGAACATTAGGAGTGGCCAAATCAACAGTTTGGTACATTCTGAGAAAAAAAGAACGCACTGGTGAGCTCTGCAACACAAAAAGGCCTGGATGTCCATGGAAGCCAATAGTGGTGGATGATCGTAGGATCCTTTCCATGGTAAAGAAAAACCCCTTCACAACATCCAGCCAAGTGAAGAACACTCTCCAGGAGGTAGGCATATCATTATCCAAGTCTACCATAAAGAGAAGACATCACCAGAGCAAATACAGAGGGTTCACCACAAAGTGCAAACCATTCAAGCCTCAAGAATAGAAAGGCCAGATTAGACTTTGCCAAAAAACATAAAAAAAAAAGCCAGCCCAGTTCTGGAACAGCATTCTTTGGACAGATGAAACTAAGATCAACTTGAAATTCAACACTACTGTTGTTGGCTCCTTGGGGTTTAAGGTCGGGTGTTTTGTAAAAGCACTTTGTGACAACTGCTGATGTAAAAAGGGGTTTATAAATAAGTTTGATTGATTGATTGATTGATTGTACCAGAATGATGAGAAGAAAAAAGAATGGAGAAGGCTTGGAATGGCTCATGATCCGAAGCATATCACATCATCTGTAAAACATGGTGGAGGCAGTGTAATGGCATGGGCATGGCATGGCTTCCAATGGCACTGGGTAACTAGTGTTTATTGATGATGTGACAGAAGACAGAAGCAGCCAAATGAATTCGGAAGTATATAGGGATATATTGTCTGCTCAGATTCAGCCAAATTCAGCAAAGTTGATTGGATGGCGCTTCACTTTACAGATGGACATGACCCAAAACATACTGCAAAAGCAACCCAGGGGTTTTTTAAGGCAAAGAAGTAGAATATTCTGCAATGGTTGAGTCAATCATCTGATCTTAACCCAATCGAGCATGCATTTCACTTGCTGAAGACAAAACTTAAGGCAGAAAGAACCACGAACAAACAACTGAAGACAGCTGCAGTAAAGGCCTGGCAAAGCATCACAAAGGAGGAAACCCAGCGTTTGGTGATGTCCATGCATTCCAGACTTCAAGCATTGCCTGCAAAGTATTCTCGACTAAGTATTAATAGTGAACATTTATAATTGTGTAAATTTTCCAATTACATATGATCCTCTGAAATAAGGGGGCCGTGTATGAAAATGGTTGCAATCCTTAAATGTTTCATACAATATTTTTGTTCAACCTCTTGAATTAAAGCTGAAACTCTGCACTTCAATTGCATCTCGGTTGTTTCATTTCAAATCCATTTCAAATACCTAACTGTAATTGTGTCCCTCAGAACACTATAAATACTTGAACATTGTCTTTGTATGACATCTGGCGACATGCATTTTTGCATACCTGGCTGGCATCTCTGCTTGGGTGTCGCCCCACCACCACAAGCTCAACCTCGACAAGAGGGAGCTGCCCTTCCTCCAGGGGACAACCTTTCATCTCCAAGATCTTTTCATTACAGTTAACCACACCGCTGTGTCCTCTTCCCAGACTGGGAAAGAACTAAACCGTGAATTTTGCCATCACCATGTCATCCTCAGCAAACATCACGGCGGTGACTTGCAGGTTCATCATCGGTAGAGTACAACCTTACCTCACACAGGACGCGGTGTAGCTTCTAACACGTTTAGACTACTACAACTCACTGTCGGTAGGGCTCCTTGCTTGTGCCATCAAACCCCTTGCAACTTATCCAGAATGCAAAGCTTTCTTTATGTCACCCCATTCCTCTGCTTTGTTCTTTGTTTATAACAAGCATTTGTCCCTTTTTAATTTGCGTTCTCTGATCTTCCTAATGACCATAGCAGACAAAGGGAGTTTGCATTGTGTCACCTCATTTATACCCAGTGAAACAGTAAGATATGAATGAGCTCCTAAGGATTCAAATGAACTTGGGAAAAATACAGTCCCCTCCATAAATATTGGGACAGTAAAGTCAAAATGTATATTTCTGCTGTACACTCATTAACTTATACTATTTGTTGTAACAAACAGTGAAATATCACACAGACTCATCCTCTCGCAATAAAACTACAATTGTAATGTCCTGGGGGTGTTGTCATGTTGCATTCCTTGTTTTTTGTTTTTTATGTTCTAGTATGTTGCATTTCTATGCTTGGTTGTATTTCTGTACTTGGTTTGCCTCCCGTTACTCTTGATTATTTCCACCTGTCAGCCCTCTAACACTCCCTATTTAGTTCTGTTCAGTCTGTCTACTCATGATTTGGTGCTGTACTTGTACACACCCGAAAATGGAGGTACGAAAAAAGAACAGTTCTGTACTTATAGGTACACTTTTGAAGAATGTACCCTCAAAATGGTATAATTTTGGTCTTTATGGGGACAGAAGATTAACAGAAATGGTTAGAAGTAAATTTTAAAAAAAAGAACAGTAAAGGGTACACAACTTTCTCTCAAAAAGGTACCCCCCCAGCAACAAGCATTTGTACCCTTTTAAGTACACACCGGTATTTCTATTTTTGAGTGTGTATGGTTAGAAACAGCAGAAATAAACATTGTTCAACCAAAATCATCTTACTCCGTTATGTTTGGACTTATATGCATGGGTCTGACAGACATTTTCGCATCTCATCATCATCTCCTTCAAGTGTAATTTGACATTAACATGTCAGGAAGTAAATATAAGGAAGTTAGGCAGTTAAGAAAAGACAGTGACATGGATATTGTAACTTTTCACAGAAGGTCAGCTAGGGCCGGCAAAGTCCCAGGGACTCCAGGCTTTCCTGAGTGGGCTCTACAGCTGTGCCCTCATGAGGCTGAGGTATTGAACCCTACTTGCTCACCTCTTGCACCATGCTCCAGGCTCTTCATTAGACCAGGCCAGGTAGAGGGGCTTCAGTAATTGTCGGGAGCCGTGGGGAGGTAGTATTCAAGTCTGCCATGCTCTGGGAGAGAGAGTTGCCTGGCAGCAGCCGTTCACACTAATATTTCCCATTATCCACCTCTCTGATACTGTGAGAGGAAGAAAACCAGACCACTGGAGGGTGTGTGTGTGTGTGTGTGTGTGTGTGTGTGTGTGTGTGTGCGTGCGTGCGTGCGTGCGTGCGTGCGTGCGTGCGTGCGTGCGTGCGTGCGTGCGTGCGTGTGTGTCAAAATATAGAGAAATATACTGTATACAGTGGAGGTTAGGGGTATGGAAGATGAAAGCTTTTGATCCTTATCAGCCAGGTATTGTGAGGACAAAAACAGTTGGGTAGAAAGCTGTATCCTTTTTGTGTTGTGTTATGTAAGCTGCTTGTCAGGTGGAGTGTTTCTGTCACTCAGCAGTTTGGCAAAGTAGTTCCTGTTGTGTCACGGACACTGGTCATATTAAGAGGAGAAGAAAGCTTTCATCTAGAGCTTTTACTGCTCGTGTTTTATCTAACTAAAGTTTCAAAGTTTTACAGGTCACAAAAACATTATTGTAGATGTTATTTCGGGTGTTGGGAATGGTTGAGTCTCGGCTCCTAAACAATGTTAAATAAAGTAACTCAATATAAAATACAAATGTGAAAGTCCACTTACTAATTAGAATTATTGATTTAAAACAAGAAAAAAGTAATGTCATGGTGGAATCATGTTTTTATATAAAGCACCTAACGATTGTTTGACACATGCATGCCAATTTCAATGGTTATGGAACCATGCACTAAATGCTCTCCATAATCATTACGTTAGGCTGCTTGGCTGAACAAAAACACGCTGCCGTGATGGTAGTTGTTTTGAGCAATTGAGACCATCATAAGCAATGCACTCACTTCAGGTTCTAGGGGGTCAATCAATGACCATGAAACCCCTTCATTCATGTTTACTTATATCGAAATCAATTTCCTACCCCTAATAGACTTTAATTATAAAATTAAAGTAATTTGCAGGGTGGCAATTGCAATTTGCATACTAAATAACTCTATCGACAGCATCATGAGTGATGGATTTAGCACAACGTTTATTTTTGCTTTGCTAGTACTCTCCTACACAAACGTTTTTTTTTTTACAACAGCTTAATCACAAACAGAACAAGGCAAAGAGGACAGAAAATAGTGGGAATTAATTGCCATGAATTTAGAGGACTCTCTGTCCTATAGCTGGATTATGATGATGGTAATGAGAATGAGGTTCATGCTTTTTTTATAGATGTGTTTGTTAGCAAAAAAGTTGGCGTTATTCATCTCTGGTCCTGAGGGGTTAAGTTGATTTTTCACAGTTGCAGGCAATGACTGCTTGAAGTCTGGAACGCATGGACATCCCCAAATGCTGGGTTTCCTCCTTCGTGGTGCTTTGCCAGGCCTTTACTGCAGATGTCTTCAGTTGTTGTTTGTTCGTGGTTCTTTCTACCTTAAGTTTTGTTTCAGCAAGTGAAATACATGCTCGATCTGGTTGAGATCAATTCATTGACTCGGCCATTGCAGAATATTCCACTTCGCTTTGCCTTAAAAAACTCCTGGGTTGCTTTCGCAGTATGTTTTGGGTCATTGTCCATCTGTAAAGTGAAGCGCCATCTAATCAAATTCGCTAAATTTGGCTGAATCTGAGCAGACAGTATATCCCTATATACTTCAGAATTCATCTGGCTGCTTCTGTCTACTGTCACATCATCAATAAACACTTGTGACCCAGTGCCATTGGAAGCCATGCATGACCATGCCATCACACTGCCTCCACCATGTTTTACAGATGATGTGGTATGCTTCGGATCATGAACTGTTCCAAGCCTACAAGTTGATCTTAGTTTCATCTGTCCAAAGAATGCTGTTCCAGAACTGGGCTGGCTTTTTTTTAGATGTTTTTTGGCAAAGTCAAATCTGGCCTTTCTATTCTTGAGGCTTGAATGGTTTGCACCTTGTGGTGAACCCTCTGTATTTGCTCTGGTGATGTCTTCTCTTTATGGTAGACTTGGATAATGATATGCCTACCTCCTGGAGAGTGTTCTTCACTTGGCTGGATGTTGTGAAGGGGTTTTTCTTTACCATGGAAAGGATCCTACGATCATCCACCACTATTGGCTTCCATGGACATCCAGGCCTTTTTGTGTTGCAGAGCTCACCAGTGCATTCTTTTTTTCTCAGAATGTACCAAACTGTTGATTTGGCCACTCCTAATGTTCCTGCTATCTCTCTGATGGATTTTGTTTTTGCAGCCTAAGGATGGCCTGTTTCACTTGCATTGAGAGCTCCTTTGTGTTGTGGGTTCACAGCAACAGCTTCCAAAGGCGAATGCCACATCTGGAATCAACTCCAGATCTTTTACCTGCTTAATTGATGAAGATATAATGGAGATAGCTTTTGAGTCAATTGTCCAATTACTTTTGTTCCCTTGAAAAAGAGGGGGCTTTATTAAAGAGCTGTAATTCCTAAACCCTTCCTCCAATTTGGATGTGAACACCCTCAAATTAAAGCTGAGAGTCTATACTTTTAGCTCATATTCATTTAACTGTAACTTGAATACATTTTGGTAAACAGCCAAAGTAACATAACTTGTGTCAGTGTCCAATTATTTCCGGACCTAGCTGTATAAATCTGAAGCATCAGGAAATCATTTTTACTCCTCTTGTGATTTGGGAGAGGAAGCCGACATTAGCAGCTGTATATCTTTAAAACTGTTGCCCTCTGTTGGGTGTTGTTGATATTACATGTACACTTCTGTAGTTGAGCTTTAAGTCATACACTAATTTCATAATATAATATTCAGCCTGTCATTGTTTATGCATTGTAATATGAAAAAAAGTGATGAGAGACTGAAACCTATTAAGGAAAATCCTGAGTTCATTGTGTCCTGGGGTGGAACCTGCCATATGGTTTAGACATGCAACTCATCTTCATTCCCACGCTGCCCTCTACTGTTTAGAGAGAAAAAAACATTCTCATTACAGAAACTAACTGTCAAGAATTGATTTTGCAGTAATGATAAAGTAATTAGAGAGTTTAGTACCAGGTTATTGCTGTCAATGATTTTGAGTGTGTGTGTGTTTGCCCAGAGCTTTTATGCAAATTCAAGTTATATGTAGAGGTACAGCCAACATGCAAACCTGGATACTGTAATTATAACAGTGTAATTATAAAATCTACCATGTTTCACTTAAACAAATTGTCTTTAGTCTGAATAGGTCTACCTTCCCCTGGGTTCTCCCACTCCCAGGGTGGAATGCAGTAAAAACCACCCCAGACAGAAGGGGCTGGGAGGGGAACACAACAGGTTTTTAACACAGAGCAATGTACTGTACAATAGATTTAACATTGCCATAGTTACAAAGATGGAATTTCCTTCAAGAGAGGAGCCATTCACTTTAGGGTCCTCTTTAATGGTTCTTTCGTAGAGAAAAAGACATCCAGTGTCTTTCCTTTTCAGGTTTGATGGTACATTAAAATACAGAGACTGCCATGTCACCACTCTGGCATGCAGCCATAAAATGTTCATAAGATTCCTGAAACTGATTTTTTGAAATCTGTTTTTATTGCATTTTTTTTTTTTACTTATGTGACAGATTGTTCTACACAACGTGGGCCTTGTGCAAGTGTTAAAACCCGGAATGTATCATGGGTAAATTATGACATACAGAGTAACCTACAAATAATAAAAAAAAATTATTTATGAAGGAAGCTGATCAGATGATCTCTTGTAGTCAGTCAGTGTGGCTATTGCTACCACTTACTAGGCATGACTAGTAGTTCTAAAGCTTTTCTCTATAATATTCAAGTTGTGTAGTATATTATGAATGATGTATTTAAAAAAATGCCATGATAGTAAAACCAATTTAGTTTATTCGAGTCAGTTACTAATTATGTAGATTAGCATCTAAGTAATTTAATTAGATGTCTGTGCGCGACCTCGCTCTGTCGGTATAGAGATTTCTAGTTCGCAAACGATTCTTTTTACTGACTTGAGAGTAACGAGTCATTTTTACTAACTCGTTCAACTGTATCGTTCATTCAAACCGCTGGCAGCGATTTTTTACATGATCATTGTTTTTATTGTGAACAGGGTACAATAATGCATGCAGATAGTTCGTTGATTATTGATTACCATGATAGACAGATTAAAAGAATCAAAACAAGCAGGTTTTGCTTAAATTAAAGACTCGAGAACGACTCGTTCAATTGTTTCGTTCATCCGACCCGCTGGCAGCAGAATTCTAAAAAATATCGCTGCAGGATTCATACGCTGTTCTCCAGTGCAGCCTTTCACCAATAACTTTGACTCACGTGCGAGGTGAGAAATAGCAGTGACTCTTAAAATGCATGTTTAAGAGTGATAATTGGACGGTAATTAATGCAATGTATTGATTATTGAATAATATGATATACACCGATTTATAGAACCTACTACCGAGCAGTTGCATAAGGTAAACATACTTTTGAACGACTGTTGTCTGTAGTTCAATTTAATCTTGCGTTTGAACGATGAGCAATGTGTCGTTCACCGACAGGGGTGTCTGGCGTTCTCTGGCCGGGCGTTACTGACACAAATAAACGAAATGACTCGAAAGATTCATTCTTTTTACTGAACAACACAACAAGATCCGAGTGAGTAAAAAGAGTCGAACGTCCCATCACTTCTATCTGCAGATTTTGAAGGGAACTCCCCTAAATTAACTAAAAATGGTTTGGTCCGGCCATGCCCGTGCCTTCCACCGGAGCGCCGCAGTGGTAGCGTACACTCTGCTTGAAACGCACATTCAACGTCAATATGGGAGAGTGGCCGATTATTAGATGAGGGGTGGACGACGTTTGTCGGCCGTAACAGTTTTTCTCATCGCCCATGTAAGTCCCATTTACTGCTGAAGTTATCGTCTCTAAATCTGATGTAACTGCGTTGTGTGACAGTTGTTGTTCTCGTCATAGTGCGATATAAAAATGATTTAACATAACTTGTTTTTTTAACAAAACCTTCTTTCATAAGGGGGTTTATAATTACACAATCCAATAGTACTTTAGACCTGTCAATCTGTGTCTGTTTCAGTGATACAGATTTCCCCTTCGTATACTTGCTCTATTTAAACTTCTAGTTTATTGACAGCCTGTCCATTATTAGGCTAGCTTTCGGTGCATGCTGATGATGTACATTTGTTACACTTGTAGGCAAATACAGGAGTAACATTTCACGTTGACACTACCGGTAAACAATTATTGTGGCATCATGAAGGAATCCTAGATTATAATTCACATTTCTGTGTTAATCATTTGACAGGCCAAAAATATAAACTACAGACTGATATCTACTGCAGACTACAAATGTGTTCGTAGCCTAAAATATTACACTTAATGCATGTTTTCGCATGTAATTGCTATTTTGTAAAAATAATTAAGGTTATTCGGCTTCTTTAGGAAAGTCTTTCAAAAAAGTAATTATGTAATTATGTTCTATTATTTTGTTTTTTTTACTTACATCATCAGTCTACAGATAGCTGCATGCCCTGGATAGAGCTGCAACACATCCTGACAACTAGCAATTGTTGTCCACTATAATGTATTTGTATAGTGTATTTGTGTTAAATGGCCAGTGTACTCATTTCAAAATATAATTTGTTGGACACAACCATGAAACTAGTGTTTATGTGGGTGACATTGCTGGCATGTCTCTTAGTGCAAGATGGAGGGAGGGAGACAGCTTGCTCTACCAACGTGGAATTATTTACAGGATTATTGAATGTATTTTTTTTCCTTCTGTATTTTTCAAGAGGACCTGTGGGTTGGGTGCAGCTGTTCTCGTTCTGCTCCACAAAGAAGGAAGAAAACACGCACCCATGATGATTTGAACTTGAGGTTTGTATTTGATCGATTCGCATATTTTCCAGCCATATTTGTGTGTGTGTGTGTGTCTCTCTCTCTCTCTCTCTCTCTCTCTCTCTCATTTTCTCTGTATCCTTTACACACACACAGCTGTACACACCACAGGCAGAAGTGGGAGTAAATGATCAGTACAGTACTGGCCCACTATCTGTTCGGATACACTTGTTTAAGTGGCTGAGAGCATTTCTGCCCCTTCTGGCCACATTAGACACAGCCATTCATGTGTCACTGGGATGCTCAGACTCCCTGCTCTGCTCCTCTCACATTGTGTCTCCCTGGCCTGGTGCTGCTGTGAACTGGGAACATGGTCCGTATGTATCTCTGCGTGTGTGCTCTGCTTTTCCTTCTGTGAAGCTGCCCATGTTAGCCTGGGGACCCGTGATCTGATCTGATCTGCTCCGACCGTGGACTGTCCTTATGGCTGTGTGAGTGGGTTCTGCCTCAGTGTTGTTGCATTTACCAGGCTGTCATCTGGCCAGATTAATGGAGCGTGTGTACACAGAGCTTGCCTCTTACACAACAGCAGCACTAGCGTGTGGTTCGGATATAGGGAGATAAATGTCACTGTTGACGTTGGTGTGTGACTGTATTCATGAAAACTGCAGTTAGCGGAGTGGGAGACAGTTCAGCGGTTAGAGCTTCTGACCAATAACTGAGGGTTGCTCATTTGAATCCCTGACCTTTCAGTGTGTTGATTACGATGGAAGAGGAGTGGGATCCAGTTAAATAGGGAACAGATACGTTGCCGTTGTTTAAGGTGCCACTGTGAGTCTTATGCATTCTGGTTCCTCACATCTTCACTTCCAAGTCCGAAAACATCTTGTGAAACACAAGATGACTACATACACAATTCTGTTATATGTTTAGGCCTGTTACTTTTTTCAACACTTTTTTTTCAAGTTTTTCCACATTCTTACAAAGAGCCTCAAGAACCTTTTATAGTCACTGATCAGTTCAATTCACTTGGATCCAGTTAAATTTGCATGGACTTGCGTCATTTCCAGAGTGATTCGGCTGTCTCTCTTTGCCAAAGGTCCCTGGCCGTGACCAGCTGTGTGTGGCTGAGCTGGAGAGGAAGGGGTGTCTCTTTGAGAGGAAACATTCATCTGTTCAGAACAGAACCACGTTAATTTGTCACGCAACAAAAGAAAAAGAGGCACACTTTGGTAACTCTGATGCAATCCTTTCATAAACGACAACATTTTGTCACCTTCACACAGTTTGAGATGTCTACATGGGGGCCTTAACACCTCTAAATTTAGCCCCATCCAGGCTGTAATGCCGTGGTTGGCTATAGGCGGCCTGCCATGCAAAATGTGTATTAAGGAGATCTCTTCCAAAGGATTACCATGCCGATTGTAAACATATATTTGTATCCTATGGGATTCTGTCTCAATGTAATCACAATGTTTAAATTGTTATTTTCGACTAAAATCTCTTTATGGGTTTACTTGTGGTAAATTTGTGCACATATTATTGAAATAATATTTCCCCCCTCTTCTCGTAGTTCCTTGTGGGTAAATGCTGCTTACTTAGACTGGGTTTGTTTGGCCTTCGGTAGAATGGACTTTAGTTTCAGCAGTGCCAAAGCCAATGAGCGAGACTAATAAACTTTTGAATGTCTAGACGGTAGAGTCGTGGTTAAAATATCTTAAGTCATTAGGACGAGATGTCCTTATGTTGTCTATAGCAGCTGTTGTCAGTGTGTGGTTTGATGGATTCCTTCTGGTGACAGAATGTGGTTTCTAAGGGCAACAGGTGGCATGCTAACCCCTGCCTACCACCGGTTGATGTGATTCCTACGGTCCATCACGACAGATCTGTATTAGTGTTATTCCTAGACTCCTCCCCAATTGGGCTGGACCGTAACTTGCAGTATGGATACAACTCCGACTTAAATTAGGTACTGATGTCAGTGGGAGATTTAGGGGTGTCTTCAGAGCTCGCTCTAGTTAAGATTACTTCATATATGCTCCAGAACTGGTACTGTATTATGTAATGTGCTGTTCCGGGGAGGCTTTTGGTTGACCGGTGAGTCAGATGTTCTGGGTTTGGACTGCTCTGACCGGCTGGCTGTCTGTGGGGTTATTTCAATTAAGTGTGAGGGTTATTTCTGTCTAAAGGACGGTGGCTTGGAGTGAGGAGTGTGACTAACCTGCTGGTCTTCACATAAAGTAGAGCCCTGGCTCTTCTGACTGGGAAGCACTGTGTTTCAACCTCTCTATTTAACAGGGCTCAGTGTACATTGTTTTACCCCCTATTGAATAATGCATGCTCACTGCAGCATTTATCACTGACACCCTGGTGTTCCTTAAACAATGCTTAACGCTCCCCTGGATACCAGGCATTTGAACCGCGTGCGTGTGCGCTTGTGCGTGTGCGCTTGTGCGTGCGCGCGTGTGCATGTGCGTGCGCGCGCGCGCGTGTGTGTGTTGTGCTTTACATCAAACGAGCGGTAAGGCAAGAGTGTCATGGTTCCTGTCCAGCTGACTCTTGTGCTGGATGTTCACGTTTCAACATTGAAGGGACGTTGAGAAGTAATTGTATACCAAAAATAGACGTGGAATGACATAAAAAATGTCATTATCTAAACACTAATGTGTTGTGGCTAACACCTCCATAACGGTGCCTGGTACAAAATAGACAGTCAGTAAAATAGCCACACGTCATCGCGGGTGTTGTATTATCTTTCTGCCATTATTGAGCACACGGAGCACATCCGCTACGTCCATTTCTTCAAGGAATCCAAAGGATGTTGTTGATGCCCTTTCGCTAACAACTGTTGGGTGTGTTTGGTGAGAACTACAACAGGCTGACAGTGGATCCTAAATCCCAACCTGGGTTTGGGTGGGTAGTGAAGCACTGCCGCTTCCCCATTGTACCTGTTTTCTCCGGAGAGTGAGTGTGTGTCCGTGCGTTGTCAGTGTGAGTGTTTCCAGTTGTTCTTGTTCCTGGTAAGAGGAGGAGCTGGCTCCCTGTAGGTTTGGTGTGTCAGTAGAGGGCGTCCCACCTGGTGTCCTCAGGAGGATAGAGGCCAGGCCAGTACCTTTCACCATTAACGTGTATCAGCCCTTTAAACGCATTGGAGCCTTTGAGCCAATAATTTGTTTGTAATAGCGTATAGCTCTGCCTCCAACTGTTCAGAAGTTAGACCCACTGTGAAATGAGTGTAGTGACACTGACACACACGCACACATCCACACGCACACATCCACACGCACACATCCACACGCACACACACACGGCACTTATAGCGATGATCTCAAATGGTCAGTTTCTCTTGCCTTGCTTTCTGTATGGTGTACTCTCCTTTATTTTCACACACACTCTCTCACACACACACACACACACACACACCCTGACAATGTAAACAGATACAATAAGGATTGTTCCTGTTTCCTGTGCTGTCATGGGGTGGCAGAATGAGATCTGCGCCGTTATTGGTTAGTGAGTACTCACTCTCCCTCTATCCCTGAACTCTCCCTCTATCGCGGCCAGAACTCTCTGGCCTAATTCCTCAGTTATTGATGTGTGTGTCAGTGACAGAGCCCGAGCACAAAGGCCAGAGATAGGGTTGTGTAAAGCTCTGTGTGAGGCTCTGTGTGTGGCTCTGAACGGAACAAAGAGCTGCCTGTTCCATGTCACCTCCCAGCTCCTATGGTACTGTAAAGGCCTGTTTCCGTCCGCTGGGGACTGAACCTATATGTTCAACAATGACCAACAATATTTGCGCCTCAATGCCACCAGTCAGGGTCCAGATTGACCAACGAAAGGAGAATGAGCCAAAATGTGGCCAGCCTGTCTACTGGAATAACCGAACCCTCGATTTGACGTTAAGTGAAATGTAACCAAGTAACTAGCAGTGATGCAATCAGTTATTTTTTTCTTTTATAATATTCAGTTGAATTTATTACTTCTGTTAGAGGCAGGCTAGCTGTGAGATGTCTGTTCGTCTGTATAGTAATCAAGCCAGACCGGTCTCCATCTGTATAAATCATCTGGCAAAGACAACGTTGTTAACAACCGTGCCTGGCAGATGTACAGAACCAAGTTGACAGATTGTGACCACCTAGTGTCATTAAGCAGGGTCCTGGCTGCAAAAAAATAAGCTTAATAAAGAAACACCATTGAGTGTGATTTTTTTTTTTTTTAAATATTCATTTTGTCCAGGACTAGGCTTAATCTGCTGTGAAGCCAACACTGTGTGTGTGCGCGTGTGGCAGGGGCTTCCAGAAGGGTCATTGTCCTTGTGCTCAATGCCCGCTCACCTTTTACTGATCTGCAGCTGCAGTGCTTCCGAGAAATGAGCTGACTCATCGTTGCTGCCGTGCCAATGCCCCAACGCCGGCTCTCTGACACCTGTTTTGTTGAATCGCGCTGCGCTTGAGTGCCGGCTTTAGCCTACGTTTGGATGGGGCCCGTGCGACCGACCCCAGGACGGTCTTGGTTCGGCTGTGGTCTCTCTACTCTGCGCTGACTCCGCCTGTGATTAAAGCTTTGCCTGTTCTAAGGTTTCGTGTGTCAGACCAGAACAGTCGTGTCACTCATCGATCCATCTGGCAATGTGGCTGATTCTTTTGGTTTAGTTATTGCTTCATGACCACATTAAGGTCCAAAGCTTTCCGACGGCGTTGCCTTATGAAATGATGCTTTCCAACTGCGTACTGTACACCCTCGCCGTCATACAATGGAGCTTTGTCCTCTAAAGCCGACTGGAAGAGGATTTAGCGTGCGTGTAAGACCTCTTGCAATCAAGGAGCGACGGGACTTAGCTCTCTCCCTGTCTCCCTCTCTTCTGATTATTTAAAATTCTTGGAGGTTTCTTTCTATGTGAGTCATATGGAGTGTAAAGACCATTCCGAGTATTTGGGCGGTGAGGTTGTGAATGGCTCAGTGTGTTTCACTCAGTGTTTGTAATGGCGTCGGGGCCAGGCCAGCGACAGGAGAGTGACTGGCTGTGAGAGTTGCTGCCTGAGTCTGTTACGCACGGCTTTTCGTCGGTGAGTTTCATTGATACCCTACTAGCCCGGTAGCCAGCTCTGGGCCTAGAGACCCACACGTTGCATGTCGGGCGTTCTTCCAATACCATGCTAACTTGCCCGACTGAATCTACTAATCACGCTCAATTTGGGTTTACCCGAAGCAGGTGAACAGAGCTGCTGGGCTGAAACAAAACCCTGCACTTGCTGAGACTATCCGGCCACGTGTGTCCGTTACTGTGAGTGTTCCTCAACGCTGTGACGTTTCTGCGTTATTGTACGCTGGAAGCCGGCGCCCCACAGACAGGCCGTTTGTCTAACTACCATTTCCACCCCGGCGCACATTCGCCTGATCCTAACCACTTCGGTTGTGCTGGTCGAGCCCGTCACATTTATTTCAAACCAGATGTGTCACTGCCGGACTAAAACAAAACCCCGCTCAGACACTCCAGTCATGTGCCCCTGGGTGAGGTCTCGTTTGTTCTGCAGTGGGTTGGTCAATGCTTATGCTGTGACTGTGCCAGTGTTGCTGTGGGCTGACCTATCTTGTCGCTGGGCCCGGCGTCAAACTGAACAGCTGAGTGTGCGAACTGAGCGTGACTTGGCCCCAGCGTTTCACAGCTGCATTTGCAGAGGTGTGTGTGTGTGTGTGTGTGTGTGTGTGTGTGTGTGTGTGTGTGTGTGTGTGTGTGTGTGTGTGTG
>JACXGI010013286.1:0-21192 GCA_016801175.1 Esox masquinongy | reverse complement strand
TCCAAGGTGACCTGACACTAGTGTGCTCTGTAGATTGGATCCTGTCCTAAAGTGACCTGACACTAGTGTGCTCTGTAGATTGGATCCTGTCCTAAAGTGACCTGACACTAGTGTGCTCTGTAGATTGAATCCTGTCCAAGGTGACCTGACACTAGTCTGCTCTGTAGATTGGATCCTGTCCAAGGTGACCTGACACTAGTTTGCTCTGTAGATTGGATCCTGTCCAAGGTGACCTGACACTAGTGTGCTCTGTAGATTGAATCCTGTCCAAGGTGACCTGACACTAGTGTGCTCTGTAGATTGGATCCTGTCCTAAAGTGACCTGACACTAGTGTGCTCTGTAGATTGGATCCTGTCCTAGGTGTGACCTGACACTGTGCCATCTGTTGGGAGAACTACAGCTACTGTTCAGAAGCAATAATGTTTACTATTAACCTGACTAACCTTTAAACATGCTATTTAATTAACTGTCAATTTATTGTGCCAAGTTTTATATAAACAAAATATTATAAAATGTCCCTTGGTTTTTGTGTTGGAGCAGTGGGTTGTGTTGGTAGAGTAGAACAGCTCAACATCGACAGAACAGCACAGGAGTTGTCTGTCCTAATAGAGGACAAGGGTCATCAGCATTCATAAGAGGACACCCTTTCATTCTCTTGACCATTTACAGTTAAAAGGTGCACACAACTCCATTTGTTCCAGAGGCCCTCCTTTACCACACATTAGAGATCTTCACAGATATACAGCTCTGGAAAAAAATTGAGACCACTGCACCTTTTTCTTTCTTTTCCAAAAAAGTTGGAATGGAAGGGTTAAATTAAAGAGACCACTGCAAATTGAAACCTTCTGTTCCTCACTCAAAACTTTCCTGTTCAACTTTTTTGGAAAGGAAAGAAAAAGGTTCAGTGGTCTCTTCATTTTTTCCAGAGCTGTATACAAGATCCAATTATCCAAGATCAGATCAGATACAGTGTATGGCCAAAAGTATCTGAACACCTGACCATCACACTCATGAGTATTTTTGGTCATCCTGTTCCCGAAAACCATGGGCATTAGTACTTTTAGATACAATTTTGGAGTGTCTCTGTAGGAATTTGTGCCCATTCAGCCAAAAGAGCATTTGTGAGGTCAGGCACTGATATAGGACAAAAAGGCCTGGCTCGCAATCGCCATTCTTATTCATCCTAAAGGTGTTCAATTAGGGGTTGAGGTCAGGGCTCTGTGGAGGCCACTCGGTGGGGTTTAGGTCAGGGCTCTGTGCAGGACACTCGAGTTCCTCCACACCAACCTGGTTGAACCATGTCTTTATGGACCCCGATTTGTGCACAGGGGCAGAGTTATGCTGGAACAGGCAAGGGCCTTCCCCAAACTGTTGCCACAAAGTTGGAAGCACCAAATTGTCTAAAATGACTTTCTATGCGGTAGCATTAAGATGACCCTTCAGTGGAAATAAGCCCTGAAACAGCCCCAGACCATAATCCCTCCACCAAACTTTACAGTAGGCACTATGCATTCCAGTAAGTAGCGTTCTCCTGGCATCCACCACTCCCAGATTCATCCATCAGACTGCCAGATGTGTTCTCCAGAGTTGAATCATCACTTTAGAGAACACATTTCCAGAATCCAGTGCCTCTGTGCTTTACACCACTCCAGCCGACGCTTGGCATTGCGCATGTTGATGTGAGGCTTGCATACAGCTGCTCAGCCATGGAAACCCATTTTGTGAATCTCGCGACACAATGCTTGTGCTGATGTTGTTTCCAGAGGCAATTTGGAACTCTGTGGTGAGTGATGCAACAGATGATGCGTCACTCTGTTAAATTTTTTTTTATGTGATACACGCTTCCGACCTCGGCGACCTCACTTTGTGAGTTTGCGTGGTCTACCACTTCCTGGTTGGGCTGTTGTTCCTTCTAGATGCTTCCACTTCACAATTATTGCAAATATAGAGCTGACCGGGGCAGATCCAGTAGGGCAAAAATTTCACAAAATGACTTGGGGCAAATGTGTCATCCAATGACAGTGCCACGTTTAAAGTTACTGAGCTTTTCAGTATGACCCATAGTCCTGCCAATGTTTGTCTATATAGATTTCATGGCTATGTGCTGGATTTTAAGAACCTCTGAGCAATGGGTGTGGCTGAAACACCTGAACTCAATAATTAGTAGGGGTATCCACAAACTTTTGGCTATTTTTTGTATATATACAGTAATATATATACAAAATATTTTGTATATATACAATCATGTTACTGACTTGTTGCCAATTGACCTAATTCGTTGTAATATTCCACTAGGTTCAGTTTTTTAGCATTACGTTTCCAGTGTTTTGGTGTTTCTGTCCCAAATCTTTTGAAACATGTTGCTGGCGTCAAATTCAAAGTGAGCATATATTTTCCTTGAAACTAACATTCCTCAGTTTCAGCATTTGATATTGTCTTTGTACTATCTTCAATTGAATATAGGGTTTAAATGATTTGCACATCATTGCATTGTGTTTTTCATTTCATTTTACACAGCATCCAAACTTTTTTGAAAACAGGGTTGTAGAATAACAGATAAGACATCAGAACTATGTATAACAGATGGAAATCTGGCTGTTTTTGGGACATTAACCAAGAAGGTAATAAATTGCTCCCTATTTATTTCACATCTTGGTATTTGTATGATTATTATTGCTGTAATACCAAGGCTCAACTGTAAAAGAGGTCTCAGCTTGAAATACCTCTGTGAATAAAGGTTAAGCAAATATTTTAAAAGAAACGACTTAAGTGACACTTTGTCGCCATCGTTCTTCCCTTCCAATTCTGACTGACATTTTCTTTGTTGAAAAAACACTTGCTGTCACAACCATTTCCAAGTATCAGTGGTTGAACCATCAAGAATATAAGAAACTGCAATATCTGAAAATACCTTTTAATTATACCTTATACCTTAATTATACCTTTCTGAGACATATGGGAAATAATACTGTTGTGTTCTGTTCCTGCTAATGCAGTGTAATGGATTTATTGAGCATTTTATTATAGAAACAGTTAATTGAATTACAGTTTTTCACAATCACAGTCTTATTCTATGAACAGTATACATGGCCATTTTGCTACATTCCATTAACCGTAACCCATAAGCATTACTTACCTGTTTTCACACCAATGTTCCATTCACAATATTTTGCAAAACTGTACACACAACTTTCATTGCTATGCACAACTGTCACCATATTATCATGCAGGAAACATTGAATAACCAAACTCAAATCATTGCAATTCTAACACTAAACAAACAGTTGTCAAACACTAATAAGCATAATTAGCCAACAAGCAATCAGGTTATTGACATGAATAGAAAGGGCCACAGGTAAGCTCACCTGTGTTTTGGAACAATGGATGACAACTTCAGAGATGAAGAAGAATGAGAGGTGGACGAGGAAGAAAAACAATGATGTACATGTTATAACACTGAGGGAAACTGGGATAAAAGAAAAACAACCTGAGCTGTTTCCCTGTTGCATCCATTGACTGGACTTACAGAAATGAAAATAGTTTACCTACTGTTAAAGTATCTGATAACCATAACTACTATATGTTAATAATTAAGTAATATAGCTCCACCTGGTGGTATAGGATAGATACAACTCTCCTGGACCGTTATGACTGTTGGGTTTATAATTTAGTAATATAGCTCCACCTGGTGGTATAGGATAGATACAACTCTCCTGGACCGTTATGACTGTTGGGTTTATAATTTAGTAATATAGCTCCACCTGGTGGTATAGAAGAGATACAACGCTCCTGGACCGTTATGACTGTTGGGTTTATAATTTAGTAATATAGCTCTACCTGGTGGTATAGAAGAGATACAACGCTCCTGGACCGTTATGACTGTTGGGTTTATAATTTAGTAATATAGCTCCACCTGGTGGTATAGAATAGATACAACGCTCCTGAACCATAATGACTGTTGGGTTCATAATTTAGTAATATAGCTCCACCTGGTGGTATAGAAGAGATACAACGCTCCTGGACTGTTATGACTGTTGGGTTTATAATTTAGTAATATAGCTCCACCTGGTGGTATAGGATAGATACAACTCTCCTTGACCATTACTACTATATGTTCATAATTTAATAATATATCTCCACCTGGTGGTAAAGGATAGATACAACTCTCCTGGACCATTATGACTGTTGGGTTTATAACTTACAACTCATTAAATTAATAATGTAGTAATATAACTGGACTCTAACTTTAGGTATTTTAAATCTAAGACATTGCCCCTAATAGGTGCCTAACAGCTCCTACCTCACCAAATATTACCTCCAAATATCACAGCCCTGATAAAAGTTTGAAATTATATACGGCTGAATACTGATTTGGATAAAGTAACAGTTTTGGTTCTATTAGATCTCAGTGCAGCATTTGACACTGTAGATCATAGAACACTTATAGATAGGCTGGAAATATGGGTAGGACTCTCCGGGACAGTCCTTGATTGGTTCAGATCTTATCTAGATGGTCGGAGATACTTTGTCACCATTGGTAATCATGAATCTGATAGGGTGGCGATGACATTTGGAGTTCCCCAGGGATCAGTTCTCGGACCGCTTCTGTTCAATCTCTATATGCTACTTCTGGGCCAAATTCTACAGAACAACAACATTAACTACCACAGCAATGCCGATGATACTCAAATATATATGGCTCTCGAACCGTATGACAACAGCTCAATAGACTCTCTGTGTCACTGTATAGTGCACGTAAATACCTGGATGAACCAAAATTGTCTACAATTAAACCAAGATAAAACTGAGATTATTGTGTTTGGCAACAAAAATAAAATAACTAGTATTAGTAAAGAGCTAGACTCTCAGGCCCTTAAAACCAGGGATCAAGTGCGTAATCTTGGTGTTCTGATTGACTCAGATCTCACATTTAACAGTCATATCAAAGCGGTCACCAAAACAGCATTCTACCATCTTAAAAATATAGCAAGAATTAAGGGCCTGGTATCCCAAAAAGACCAAGAGAAGCTCACCCATGATTTTATCTCTACTAGGGTTGACTACTGTAATGGCCTCTTAACTGGAATCCAGTCAGCCATAGAATAGATTTTAAAGTGGTGCTTTTAGTGTATAAATCACTGAATGGTTTAGGCCCCAAATACATTTCTGATATGTTTGAAGAATATAAACCGACCAGGGCCCTTAGATCCATGAACTCAGGTCAGCTAGTAGAGCCCAGAGTCCAAACTAAACATGGTCAAGCGGCGTTAACAGTTATGCTGCACACAACTGGAATAAACTACCCGAAGATCTCAAACGTATCAATTTTTAAATCCAGCTTAAAAACACTTCTCTTTTCACGTGCCTACGACTGAGCACTTAAACTTAACCGCACTGTTTAGTCTTACAGCTTTTATAGCTTCCTATGTTTTTATCATGTTTTATTCTATTTCTATTTTCTTATTCTATGCTTTATTATTATGCAGTTATTTTATGATGTATATTTCTCTCTGATTTATTTTGTTATTAAATTTATATTTTGCTATCTTTTACCAATCGTAATGCAAGTTCTGGTGCTATCAGAGGAATAACCTCTGTGTAAATGTAACAATCTGCTGATGACGGATAATGCAAGTTCTTGTGCTGCTGTTTAGACATCGATGCAGGGTATTATCTCACAAAAGGACTGACAAGTTCATCCCAGCGCTGGAGCACGAGGATTGAGTAGTTGGGGTGGTTCAGTAAACAGTTCTGGGAACTGTAATTCATTGAGGATGAATATAAAATGCATGTACAGACATGGCACAAATGTCCCCCTGGAGAGAGCCAAGTAAGACATCGATGCAAAGATTATCTCACAAAGGGACTGACGGGTTCATCCTAGCGCTGGAATGTGAGGATTGAGATACCGGGGTGTTGAAATTCATGCAGTCCCCCTGGAGACAGCTGAGTTAGAGAATTGTAACAATTTGACTGTTTTAATTCTATTGCATTTTTAAATTTTTCTTTGTAAAGCACATTGAATTGCTTCTATGTATGAATTGTGCCATTTAAATGAACTTGCTTGATTGCTCCTACCTAAACTAGTTCTCCCTTCTATCTCTATCATGCTCCAGCTTAACATAATGGGTTTTTCTTTGAGAAAAACAGTTATAGTTGTATAATACAGAGTGTATCTTTTATCTGGACTCTTCTAGCAGTTTCCCATACTCCTCTAAAGTACAACAAGTCTGACACCATGGACATTACTGGTAAAGCTTCACCTCTTTAGCTTCTTTTCTCCCTTTCTACTCTCATCTCTTTCTTTTTTACCCTGTTCTTGCTCATTGTTCTTCAATCTCTTCTCCTTCACTCTGCTGCTCCTCTGTCTCTGTGTCTGGGCTGCAGTCCTCCTGGTCTTCAGGGAAGCCTGGTCTCTTCTCCTGGTTTTCAGGTTCACAGTGATCAGAACACAGACCATCCCCAGCAGAGCACAGCCCATCAGTGAAGAGTAAACTCTGTAGAATGTAGAGTTGATGCCAAAGGGGTCCCACTCCAGTAAGATTGTCTTAGTTACTGAGACACACACCTCCGTGTAGAAGACAGCACACCAGTACTCCCCGATGTCAGCCAGTGAGAGGTTAGAGAGGACCAGAAAGGAGGAAGGGTCAGATGCATTAATTCGGAAAACCAGATCTTGAGGCAAATTTGCTAATTCATATTTTGTGTCCAGAAAGACATAATCCACCTCAGCAGTCTGTCTGTCCCACACCACTCTGACAGACTGAGTGAGATTAGAGTTACACCTGAGAACAACCACCTGTCCCTCTGAGAAGAAGACTGTGAGAGGCTCAGACTCAGAATTGGGCAATACCAGGAGTTCATAGACTTCTATGAATTTATATTGTCCATTCATGCACAAATATTTGTCTGAGTGGTTGAGCATCAGTGATAGGATGACGAGGGAGTAGTTTCCTGACCTTCTTCCATCTGCCACATACATTGGTTTCTCTCTCCTAGTGAGATTACTGGATTCCCACCTTATTCTAAAACTTTTGTACCACCAGTTTGTATGTCTTCCCATGGGGTCATCCTGGTTACGGCAGGACAGCTCAGCCTCCTCTCCTGCTGAACGGATGACATAATTGCTCTGAAGTTTTAACATAAAGCTCTGGGCGGAAAAACAAAGCTGTCCCTCCAACACTGCACACATCAGGGGGTATAATACATCCTTGTTTTCCAAAGTTATGTTGAACTCTAGAGATGAGCTGATCTCAGCCAGCTGCAGCCACCCTGTATTCCTGGTTCCCCGGGACCATTGCACTGTTACGTTGTCGCCATCTCTGGTCGCCTCGCCCTGCAGCTTTACTGTCTGTTCTGGATTAACATACAGAATATTATGTCCATTGTAACCACTGCATTCTAACAGGTCAGTAATTCTCTGGTATGACATCCTGCCGTCTGTCCAGCACTCCGTCCTATACTGTCCAGAGTCTGAGTGAACGAGGCTGTTGATCCTGACAGATGAACCCCAGTATTCATCACTCTGAAACGGCACCAGGTCCAGTCGATCTCTAAACTCTGCAGGCAGGGTGGAGTTCTCAGGGGAAGAGTTCGAAGTGTTCCACAGCACGAGGCTCTCCTTAGTGGAGGATCTGGAGAACAAACAGTAATTTATTGTAATGGATTTAGGAAGGTCTTTTTTAGCCATGTTAAAGGTATAGTAATTCCCTTCTATCTTGACGACCGGATCTGTAATGACGGTTCTTATCAGAACAGCCAGTAGAATGCAGAGCTTTATGACCCAAGCCATTCCACTCTACAAATGAGTATCTTTCTGTCTGTCTGTTTCTATGGCATCAGTTAGCGCATTTGACTGCAGACTGAACGGTAGCTAGTTCGAATCCAAGAGCTTTCAATGTCTAGAAACGTGTGGTTGTGCCTCTGACCAAGGCAGTTAACCCTGACCGCTCCTGAGTTGACTTGGGTAAAAGTGTCTGCTAAATCACATCTGTCTGTCGCTGCTTCTGTTCAAATCCTAAAACATCCAACCGCAGGGGATCATTTTTGAGAGATTTTATCTTTTATTTTGATGATGTAGTTGAGCATATCTATTCATCTGAGTTGCTGGAGTAGTGAAGTCTCAGAGCGTGTCAGAAGAGATATTAAAATGCCTCATGCAAGGATTTCAAAACAGGATGGTTAAGATACTGATGGAAAAGGGTGAGGTTTTAAACTTTGTGGTCTTAAGATAATGCTTCTTCTTATCCGTCTTATATCCCTGTCATCCACAGGCACGCAAAACATGCAGTACTGTTTCTTTTAATGAGTCAACCAAAATACTCTAAAGATTTACCTTGACCTGTACCTGACTACAAGCATTTCAAAAATATGTTATTACATAGCTACCAAATAGATTTTGCAGGGCCAACATTTTTTAAGTTCTTCACTGGCCATGTTAATCACCCATCCACTACCCAACTAAGCACGCCTTTCACAGGCCTGGCAGATCTCAGGAAATAACTGCATGAAAACAATATGTGACCAACTGTTATAATGGTAAATTGTCTAAACACATTTGGTAACCTAAAATCGGGGGACAATGTATAAAACTGCACTGTAATTTCTAAATTGTTCATCTGATATAAACTAAAATAAAAGTAATATTGCAGGTAAACATCAAAATATTGTTCCCGGCTTTGATTAAGCTTAGAAATCTTCTATTTAAGAAATAAGTGTAAGGAGTAGATGTTTCCGCACGGTAGATGTTCCCAAGAGGTAGATATCAACTGCGTATAGGTCACACTTAAAGTCCAAACTGATAATGTGGACCACATACCAAATTATGATGCAAAAAAAGAAGCAACAAGATGCAAATTGCCAGGTTGTATATAGGGATTATTGATTTATACATCACTGCATTCTGTTTCTATTTTCATTTTACGTAGCGTCCCAAAATTTTTGGAAATGGGGTTGTACAATCTTTAAGTGAATAAATGTTCACCTTCTCTGCAAATAATCATTATTTTAGCTTAAAAATATAAAGGAAATCAAGGAGCCAAATGAACCGCTCCTTTCATCAGTGCGATTCGGTAACAAAAAGACACATTCAAAAAGAGCAGTTTATTCACGAATAAAGCATCACTTGGGGTGATGTGTGGTACTTACCAGAAGATGGCGATGCAGCCTAGAATGAAACCAACAGCCTTTACTGACTTTGTTCATTTAAGACCATGTTAGGAATCTGATGTTCTTACCTTGTGCCATGCACTTAAGCAAAAATGTTAATAATACTGTTTTAACAATGGTCCTTTTATCTAAAATAGACTACTTAACACACAGAAGATAGTAAGAAAAACATTGAAGATGACAGTGACTTTGAAAGTGCAAGTGACTTTCAGAGAATGATGAGAGGATCAATATAAACCCTTTAACCACTTCAGACCATAATTACGTTTTAATCATATTAAGTTTCTGAAAAATTCAGAAATACATTTTCCCAATTCATAGGGCATCTATAAATGAGACCAAATAATAAAAATAAAAATTTCAACACTCTTTAATTGTAATTTTTTTGTCCATTTCAATTGATGTCAGGTCAAAAGTGTTGTTCTTCACAAACAATATACCAACATCAAATAAAAACAAAAATATACAAATTGTTGGTCTATACTTTAAGTTTCTTCTCTTTTTATGTCACAAACTTGACCAGTATAACATATCAACTTTAATCTGAAGGATTTTGCTTTATAAATTGTACATTTTGTTTATTTATAACAAATTGAACATCTTGAGAATCACTTTAGAGTCATTTTCTTTGCGCATCTTTGACAGTTTCTCTGTGATACAAAGCAGTAGTGCACCTTGTACTTACCACAGAAGGCATGTGTATTTCCAGAACAACCTGGCAATTTGCATCTTGTTGCTTCTTTTTTTTGCATCATAATTTGGCATGTGGTCCACCATATCAGTTTGGACTTTAAGAATTGGCCGCCGTTCCATTGCTCCTCTCTTTTGTCCAGCTACACCATGTGGAGTTGCACTGGTACATGAACAGGCTGTGTTAGAACTGCTTGGCCTCCCTCACTTTGAAGCATGCGGCCTCCCTACACACACGAACGCTTCGGCCACATTCATTTTGAATTCAAGGAGATCCATGATTTTCTGTGGCTGAGTTCCCTTGCTTTTATTGTCTCTGCAATACTCAATTCAGCTGTTCACTACAGCAACATCAAACACAACAGTGCGGTTATCAAACCACTTCATTAGAACAACCTTTCCATCCCTACTCCTAAGTTCATCATGGTTCCTCCGCCCTTTCTTTGACATTTCCTTGTCTGTCTTCAGTGGGGGCTTTGCAAAGCGGCAAACCCTTGTCTGTCTTCAGTGGGGGCTTCGCAAAGCGGCAAACCCTTGTCTGTCTTCAGAGGGGGCTTCGCAAAGCGGCAAACCCTTGTCTGTCTTCAGTGGGTGCTTCGCAAAGCGGCAAACCCTTGTCTGTCTTAAGTGGGGGCTTCGCAAAGCGGCAAACCCTTGCTGTTCCAGCACCATGGATGTTCTTTTCTGCAAGAATTTCAAGGACATTGTAGGTGGTGAAGAAGTTGTCAAAAAAGAGCTTGTGGTTGGGAGCCTGGATTCTCTGGCACAGGTGGGTGGCAACCGAAGCTCCATGCACCAAAAACCTTTTTGCTTTGCTCAGAAAGCTCTGTTCTGGCGCCTTGACAGATGAGGAAATCATAAGCAAGCCCACTTTTGCAACAGAGGAAATACTCCTCGACTCCCCATGGTCTAGGTTTCCCTTTGACATCCTGGAGCACAGAGTTTTCCCCTGAAAGGCACAATCTGCTCATCAATACAGAGATCTTCCTCTAGTTGTAGCTGCAGACAGCATTTCCCTACGGACTCAGAGTGGCCTGACCTTGAAAAAGACATCAGTGTCCCCAGGAGGCATCTCATAGTTGTTCACAACATGCAGGTTGGAGCGGAGTTGAAAAAACGATCTCAAGACATGGTATCCCTGAAAAGCCCAATATTGATTTTGGAGGACCAGTACATTCTCACTCTTGGAAAACCAAGCACTCCCATTGCCATGTAGACTGACAAAAGACTTCAATCTCAGAAGCTGAAGCATGTTTATACCCCTTGACTCCCTTTTGTTCTACATATATATTGGTCATTGTGCTCATCAGCTCAAACATCTGACTGGGAACATACTGCTTCAAGTAGCCATATGGTCTTAGTGGTTCAGGGTGGCCAGTGGTCATCTGCCTCATGCTCATAATCTTCTCTGTCTTCTTGATCCTGACTTTCCTCTCCCTCAATCTTAATTTCTTCCCCAGCATTGGTAACAGTGGCTCATCGCTGTCCTCCCCTGAAATGATTAGCAAAAACTGTCCCTTACAAAACAACTTCATAAAACCTTAATATTGTAATTTATAAATACAGTACATGGAAAGATTATGAAACCATATAACCAATACAGCATTCAATGAGTTGGGGAGCATCTAATTGTATGAAATGTCTTAAACTAACTGTAACTTTCATTCTACATTCACCAACTGTTGGAGATCAAGCGTCATCTGCATATCCATCTTCCTCATCACTCCCCACAATGACAACATCAGAGATATTTCCATCTGCTAAAAGTTCAAGAACTTCAAGAGCTGTATATTCTGCATTGAAATAGTTTCCACTAATTAACAACAATTTATTAGTACTCTGATATAGATTTTTATATAAGAAAGGTCAAGCAGCATTACTGGAGATTTTATTTCAGTAAGAGGCTTTTCAACCCACTGTACATTGTAATGGACAGCACTATTTGAAGAAATCCTGATTAAAAACTTGCAATTGTACAATCCATTTTTAAATTTAATTACAGACTGCAATCCTTCTATCTTAATACAATCGATGAAGTACTGCCAAAAATATCAATAAATGTGAATAAAACCGTTGAAAATGTTGCTTACTTCTGTGTTTGGTAACGAAGTGCTGCCACGCCTCTTTTCAATGCAACGGATTTTTTTCAAATGATGACATGCAGAGCCATACTGCCACCTGATTGGTTGATAAGCATCCAATCTCATGGAATGCAGGCTTTAACCTGTTCAATGTAATCTAAACAAGCGTTTTTAAAACATAAACAAAGTAATGCTACATAAACAAAGTAATGAAATGTCAGACTAATCTCAAGCTAATTACATAGGTGTAGTAACTTGAGAACACAAGTTCAAGTAGCTACATATTGAACACAGGTTTAGGAATAGAGCTTGAACATACTATGACAAGCTGCTGCATAGGTAAGGTACAGTAATTAGCTGTCTGGGAGACACCATGGTAGCTAGCTAACTCTAGTTCATAATCTGTTTTATCTAGAGATTAATATCGATGTTTTCTTATTCCTACTCTTCCTCTGCATCCACATCACTGCCTAGCAATTCAGCTACTTCTCTCGCGCTGGCAACAGGCTCACATTCCGACCATGCCCAGGGGGTCCAGCATAGGACAGCTGGGGTGATTAAGTCAGACAGTGGTGCCTTGACTCCTTGTTTTCTAGAGACTCTGCGTAAATTTGGGCGCTTGTGAACTCGATCGTGTTTGCGTCGGTGCCGAGTCTGTTGCCTGAGCACACTTCGGTCAGTGTGAAGTATACAGTGTCAGTGCGAATTATACAATGACAATCGGGGGCGTCAACTTTTTCTCCAGGGTGTAACGGAAGTGAACTGAAGTCTTACAATCCTTACACTATCTTGCTTGTTTAATGTAATGTCTGTAGATGACGATAAATCCAATCCATTACACCAGCTCATGGGGCACGAACCACACAACTTTTGTAGTCAGGGGTCACAAGCAACATATCCAAGAGCAAAACTGGCAGTAAGACCCACACAATACCAGAACCAAAGACACAGTCAACATGACAAAGAGGTAGGCAGATTTGTTGATACCAAACAGCATCTAGGTCTGTGCCTGACTAACAATAAAGGCATAAACAACCCAATAATCCAAATGTGTCAGCTGTTTCCTTAGACTATTTTCAAGGTAAAATAACAGCAGACAAATTCGGCAGATTTTTGGGCGCTCTATGCCTTTAAGTTGTAGCTAGGTTATTGTTTCAGTCTTCAAAGTAGCCTAATGCAAAAGATTCTATTAAATCAGTCTTACTTTAAAACTACTGACCACAGAAGTTTGGGTTGACTTTCCTGGGTTGCCATGCCACGGGCACACAGCGAGTCAGAAAATATACAAATGCGGGGAAATCTCCGACAGATTGGACAGAAGTAACGGCCGTTTTTTCCGACCGTAACCAATGGCTAAACACAAGAACACGTTAGCAGTTTTACTATCGTTACATTTCCAGGCAGTTTAAGCCAGAATAAATGACTTTTAAATGTGCTTGCTTAACCAAAGGACTCCCTTGAAGGGAGAGAGAGCAATACAACACATCATACCAGCACAAAAGCTGTCCAACTTTTGCCGGGAATTTGCGGTACGTCACTCGTGTGTCTTTTGTGTGTCATTAATTAAAGCCCCACTTACTACAAGTAAACAGAAACTATGAATGCGTTGTAATTAATTCAATATAAGGTTGGCGATACACAGAAATGTTGAGTCTTTGGCACTATAATACTGTGTCTAGTATCCTCTGCCATAAAGTCAAAATGTCTGTGTATCGCCAACCTTATACTGAATGAATGTATTCATAGTTACGGTTTACCTGTCGCAGTAGGGGGGCTTTCATTTAAAAAAAACCGCTACGTTGGCAGGAAGACGAGGCGTTAAGAAATGGCATGGTCCATTTTAGGGGTGTTTGAAATCCTATTACAAAATTCTTCCAGGCATGAATATGGTAAATATATTGTAATATCTACGATTACAGGTGAGAACGATATATAAAGTTTCGCCCCCCCCCCGTCCTGTTTTTACCTCGTAATTAGTTTTAGGAGATAGAGAGAGAGAGAGACATTTATAAATAGGCCTATATACATTTTTACTGGGTTCAACTCCAATAGAACACACAAATATCTACACATATTTGGGATTAAAAATAAGCTCCACAGGAAATTTTAACATGGCCGTGAGTGAACTGAAAGACAAAGCTACGTGGGGTTTCTATGCAATTAAAAGCTCAATTAAATTAGACATACCAATTAGAATCTGGCTCAAAATATTCAAATCAATAATAGAACCAATTGCACTCTACGGCATTGAAGTGTGGGGTCCGCTTACAAATCAAGAATTTGACTAATGGGACAAACACCCAATTGAAGTACTTCATGCATAATTCTGTAAGAGCATCCTAGAAGCACAGAGAAAAACTCCAAACAATGCCTGCAGAGCAGAATTAGGTCAATTTCCTCTACTTTTATAATCATTTACAAACCAGTGACCCCCACTCCTACCACTATAAAGCCCTGAAATGCCAAGAGCTGAACATAGAGAGAAGTCCCCTTAGCCAACTGGTCCTGAGGATAAGTTCTTTAACAACTACTAACTCAACAAATCCTCAGGACAGCACTCAGAAAATCTGGCCCAACCAAATTATCAAAAAACAAAAGGAAAAATATATCTCATATTGGAAAGACACTACAAAAAATCGAAGTAAACTTCAATGCTATTTGGCTCTAAACAGACAGTTCTCAGTGGCAGACTGTCTGATCACTGTGACTGATAGAAAACTGAGGAAAGCATTGACTATATACAGACTCAGCAAACACAGCCTGGCCATAGAGACTGGTCGTCGCAGACAGGTCTGGCAACCCAGAGATGCCAGGTTGTGTTTACATTGACTATATAGAGACTCAGAGAACACAGCCTGGCCATAGAGACCGGTCATCACAGACAGGTCTGGCAACCCAGAGATGCCAGGTTGTGTTTACATTGACTATATACAGACTCAGCGAACACAGCCTGGCCATAGAGACCGGTCGTTGCAGACAGGTCTGGCAACCCAGAGATGCCAGGTTGTGTTTACCTTGACTATATACAGACTCAGCGAACACAGCCTGGCCATAGAGGCCGGTCGTCGCAGACAGGTCTGGCAACCCAGAGATGCCAGGTTGTGTTTACTGTGCCCACAGAACAAAACTGAAACCGAAACACACTTTCTCCAAAAGTGTGATAACTACTGTATGCAGACCTGCGGGCAACTTTCTTCCCCCAGATTGAAAAACGATAGAGAATTTGGAACAGGGACTGAAGTCGAAAAAACAATGAATATTGGGTGAGAAAACTCATTGTGCAATTTTTGTTGCAAAATATGTTGCATCATGTCACACCCATAGGGACAGCCAGTTGACCGCATAATCTTGCAACCAATAATCTTAAACACACAAAACACACACATACAACATACACTTAAATACACAACTACACACACACAAAATAATAATGTGATTATTTTACTGTATTTTAAAAAAAGATATATATATATATATATATATATATATATATATAGAGAGAGAGAGAGAGAGAAAGAGAGAGAGAGAGAATTTTGTTAATAATTGTTTGAACTTTCTTTTATGATTATTGTTACATTGTAAAATGCTTTGGCAATATTGTTCAGTTGTAACTTTCATGCCAATAAAGCCCATTTGAATTGAATTGAATTGAAAGAGAGAGAGAGAGAGAGAGAGAGAGAGTGTGTGTGTGTGTGTGTGTGTGTGTGTGTGTGTGTGCGTGCGTGTGTGCGCGCGCGTGTGTGTAAGAGAGAGCGAGAGAAAGAGTGCGCGTGTGCGTGCGCGCGTTTGTGTAAGAGAGAGGGAGAGAAAGAGTGTGTGTGTGTGTGTGTGTGTGTGTGTGTGTGTTGGAGGAGGTGATAGTGGAATCACAACTGTGTGGCGGGAACATTCTCTCCTCAAGACTGAGCGCGAGAGCCACCGGCTGCTGAGGGCGGGAAAGAAAGCACGATTCTGAGACATTTTTTTCTGTCGTTGCCATGGCAAATCATGGATTAGTTGTGATTCGTGATGATCTGTTCCTGTCGCAGTAATCTCTGGGAATATAGCTAGCTAATAATTTCTACAGAAATGCTTCAAAAGCCCAAAGTGTTTTATTAAGGTAAGCAGAAGACAACGTTATACTTATATCAGAACCATGGAAGTTATAGGTTTGGCTATTGGCATATACAAATATAAAATGTTACAACCACTGATTTTAGTTTAAAAATTGTGTTGCATGTTTCTTTTGTTCTGGTTTCATTACTAGCATGTATTCACATTAATAACCACGTTTAAAGAGGTCAATGCGACATCAGTTGTGGTTTCTCTTGGTCATTTAGTAGGACCACGCTGATAGCTTTCTACATGGTTTTAGTTTCAGGTGTTGTACAGTTAACAGATCCCATGTCCTTGTATTGGCGTGATGTGTTGAGAGATGGATTGAAAATAGAAAGGTAATGTATTAACATTGCTATGATATGGACTCTTAACATCACATATTATGATGGCGAATAATTTATGCTTTCATAGATATCAGATCTTTTAATTTATATAATTTTGTTTTAAAACAGCTATATTGAATTAAATAAAATAATGACAGTTTCTTTTTAGCACAGTATTCCTTTTTGGAGCGTCATTCTTCCCCAGTTCATTCTATCATATGGTCAATATCCAGTTGTTTTGAGCTTATAAATCACGATTGTTACAATTTCGGCTACAAGTGATAATTAAGTGAAGTGTCTATTTTAGGAACATGGACCGCGATTTAACGCTACGCGAAAATGCCCTCAAAACGCAATGGTAAAAATGACAGTCACCAGAGCCTAACTTTCGTTATGAATCCGTAATGTTAATGTTGCGAGTACACAATCAACTAGTTTAGCACTCGGTAGCCCCATACTACAAGACAATAGTCTGTGTTATGTGCAGCTTCAGGACCACAAACAGCGGCGTAGTTTTGCCAACTTGACCTGTAGGCTAAATCCTCCGTATTGGGAATAGCTGAAAACATGAAGTCTTCACTTGCGATTTAACCGTGAACCTCATCCTGACAATTTATTAACATTCCGTTGCTGTTTGCTATGTAAACGGTTGCCTACCACTCAGTCACTGCCCCAATAGGAGTTTGGTTGGTTGGTTTGCTTGTTTGAAATAGGGGTGTTCAGGATGGGACAGCAACAGTTTGCAGCGGATGGTGCTCAGTGACCAGGCCTGGTTTATTTAACTCATGAGGTCCAGTGGGACTACTTGTTTTTTAATTGACTACACTCACCTGCATGTGGGCTTGAAGAGAGGGGAGCAATGACAAAAGCAGTGGAACTGTTTTGAAAGTTCAGAGTTGAGTTTTAAGGTTCCAAAGCTATTCTGTAACACGTTTCATGCTTCCTGTTCTATGGTCAAGACACAAGGTGAGCAGTAAATCACCCCAAGGAGCAGAACAATCTGGTGACACTGGTATTTTGGTGAAGGAAACCAATCATCCAGATTATTCCAGATCCCAGAAAGAGAACTCTACTTCCTGTGTAGATCCTGTCCTACTGGAATGAAGACATTACCCTCACGCAGACACAATTATACCCACTCACAGGTTCTGGATGGAGTGAGCATGGATCTCTCTGAACATACAGCGCAGTGAGAACCAAAACACCAGTCTGGCATTGACATCACCACCACCATGCTACAACCAACAGAAGCAGGTTCCTGAAAATTGAAGATGGAAAGAGCAGAGAGGATAGAGGCAGGAGAAGGAAGAAGAATGAGGCTGAAAGATGGATGTGGAAGAGGTATTTTTTTGTGGCTGCTCCTGGCATGTGTGTTGCTGGGAGATGACCTGGTCTGTGTGACCCCAAGAGGTCATGTTGGGGTCACGGCCCAGGCCAATGAGAGGAGAGTCCTGGCGCACATTCCTGGTGACATCATCATAGGAGCACTGTTCTCTGTTCACCATCAACCACCTGCAGACAAGGTACAAAGTGTGTGTGTGTGTGTTAGATGGAGTGTGTGTGTTTGATGGAGTGTCTGTGTGTTTGAAACAGTGTATGTGTGTTTGACGGAGTGTGTGTTTGACGGAGTGTGTGTGTGTTTGATGGAGCTTGTGTGTGTGTTTGATGGCTTGTCTGTTTGTGTCTGTGTGTTTGACAGAGTGTGTTTGTGACAGTGTGTATGTATTTGACACAGTGTGTGTGTTTGACGGAGTGTGTGTGTGTTTGTGACAGAGTGAGTATGTATTTGACACAGTGTGTGTGTATTTGATGGACTGTGTGTGTGTTTGACAGAGTGTGTGTGTGTTTGACGGAGTGTGTGTGTGTGACAGAGTGTGTATGTATTTGACGCAGTGTGTGTGTGTGTGTGACACAGTGTGTGTGTGTGTGTGTGTGTGTGTGACAGTGTGTGTGTGTGACAGAGTGTGTGTGTATTTGACACAGTGTATGTGTGTTCTGTAGGTCCATGAGCGTAAGTGCGGGGCGGTTCGGGAGCAGTACGGTATCCAGCGTGTTGAGGCCATGATGCACACGCTCGACCTCATCAACTCTGACCCCAACCTCCTCCCCAACATCACCCTGGGCTGTGAGATCAGGTATGACCCCAACATCACCCTGGGCTGTGAGATCAGGTATGAACCCAACATCACCCTGGGCTGTGAGATCAGGTATGACCCCAACATCACCCTGGGCTGTGAGATCAGGTATGACCCCAACATCACCCTGGGCTGTGAGATCAGGTATGACCCCAACATCACCCTGGGCTGTGAGATCAGGTATGACCCCAACATCACCCTGGGCTGTGAGATCAGGTATGAACCCAACATCACCCTGGGCTGTGAGATCAGGTATGAACCCAACATCACCCTGGGCTGTGAGATCAGGTATTGTCTCAGGTAATTCCGCTGCATGGATATTTTACCCCGGAACTTGTGGTGACAGTATCAGTACACCAGTGTGTTTTCCCTCACAGGGACTCGTGTTGGCACAGTGCAGTGGCCCTAGAACAGAGCATAGAGTTCATCAGAGATACGCTGGTCTCCAACGAGGAGGAGGAGAGTTTGAATCACGGGAAATGTCTGGGAGAGGACGGCATAGAGATGACACCTGTTAGGGGCAAGAAACCCATCGTAGGGCTCATTGGTACACAAACGCACACACATGCACACACACACACATGCACACACTCTGTTGTAAAGCAAATCCCCCGTTTGGAGTTGTACAGATCCCCCTCCTCGTGTTGTCTTTAGGCCCTGGGTCCAGCTCTGTGGCCATACAGGTGCAGAACCTTCTGCAACTTTTCAACATTCCCCAGATCGCCTACTCTGCTACCAGCATGGACCTCAGTGACAAGGTAGGACAGAGTGAGCCTCCATTTTACATGACTGTATAAGTATGTTTCACACTGTTTCTGATAGAGCATATGTAAGTTATACTGTGTTTCTTTTAGTGCCTGTATTATTGATACTGTGTTTCTCATAGAGCCTGTATAAGTGATACTGTGTTTCTGATAGAGCCTGTATAAGTGACACTGTGTTTCTTTTAGAGCCTGTATAAGTGATACTGTGTTTCTGTTAGAGCCTGTATAAGTGACACTGTGTTTCTTTTAGAGCCTGTATAAGTGATACTGTGTTTCTGATAGAGCCTGTATAAGTGACACTGTGTTTCTTTTGGAGCCTGTATTATTGATTCTGTGTTTCTCATAGAGCCTGTATAAGTGATACTGTGTTTCTGATAGAGCCTGTATAAGTGACACTGTTTCTTTTAGAGCCTGTATTATTGATACTGTGTTTCTGATAGAGCCTGTATAAGTGATACTGTGTTTCTGATAGAGCCTGTATAAGTGACACTGTGTTTCTTTTAGAGCCTGTGTAAGTGATACTGTGTTTCTGTTAGAGCCTGTTTAAGTGACACTGTGTTTCTTTTAGAGCCTGTATTATTGATACTGTGTTTCTCATAGAGCCTGTATAAGTGACACTGTGTTTCTGATAGAGCCTGTATAAGTGACACTGTGTTTCTGATAGAGCCTGTATAAGTGACATTGTGTTTCTGATAGAGCCTGTATAAGTGACACTGTGTTTCTGATAGAGCCTGTATAAGTGACATTGTGTTTCTGATAGAGCCTGTATAAGTGACACTGTGTTTCTTTCAGAGCCTGTATTATTGATACTGTGTTTCTTTTAGAGTACTGTGTTTCTCACAGAGCCTGTATTATTGATACTGTGTTTCTTTTAGAGTACTGTGTTTCTCATAGAGCCTGTATAAGTGATACTGTGTTTCTTTTAGAGTACTGTGTTTCTGATAGAGCCTGTATAAGTGATACTGTGTTTCTGATAGAGCCTGTATAAGTACTTCATGAGGGTGGTACCGTCTGATGCTCAGCAGGCCAGAGCCATGGTGGACATCGTCAAGAGATACAACTGGACCTATGTCTCCGCTATACATACTGAAGGTAGGACACCTGCATCTGCCTGCTGTCTTCCTGTCTATCTGCCTGTCTGTTTCTGGTGGAGTGGTCCCCATTCTTGGTGGAAAGCTGCATGTTGTTCCATCTGTAATAAGCATTGCGTAACAGAAGTCTATTCATAGCATTTACTGTACACCACACGTCCTGTATGTACTGATACAGCCGGTCACCATGGAAACCCAACACTCCACCTCACACAGTGGTTTAATCATCTTGGAACATGTTAGTGAGTGTATAAACCAGTGGTTTAATCATCTTTGGAACATGCTAGTGAGTGTATAAACCAGTGGTTTAATCATCTTTGCAACATGCTAATGAGTGTATAAACCAGTGGTTAATCATCTTTGGAACATGTTAGTGAGTGTATAAACCAGTGGTTAATCATCTTTGGAACATGCTAGTGAGTGTATAAACCAGTGGTTTAATCATCTTTGCAACATGCTAGTGAGTGTATAAACCAGTGGTTAATCATCTTTGGAACATGCTAGTGAGTGTATAAACCAGTGGTTAATCATCTTTGGAACATGCTACTGAGTGTATAAACCAGTGGTTTAATCATCTTTGGAACATGCTAGTGAGTGTATAAACCAGTGGTTTAATCATCTTTGCAACATGCTAGTGAGTGTATAAACCAGTGGTTTAATCATCTTTGGAACATGCTAATGAGTGTATAAACCAGTGGTTAATCATCTTTGCAACATGCTAATGAGTGTATAAACCAGTGGTTAATCATCTTTGGAACATGCTAGTGAGTGTATAAACCAGTGGTTTAATCATCTTTGCAACATGCTAGTGAGTGTATAAACCAGTGGTTAATCATCTTTG
>JACXGI010013285.1:0-21120 GCA_016801175.1 Esox masquinongy | reverse complement strand
GGATTAAGATCTGGGCTTTGACTGGGCCATTCCAGGACTCTCCATTTCTTAGTTTTCAGCCAGTCCTTGGTGGATTTACTGGTATGTTTAGGGTCATTGTCATGTTGCAGGGTCCAGTTCCGCTTCAGCTTTAATTTTCTTACAGATGGTCTCACATGTTGCTCAAGCACCCTCTGATACACTGTAGAATTCATGATGGGATTCTATGATGGTGAGCTGGCCAAGTCCTGCTGCAGCAAAGCATCCCCAAACCATGACAATTCCACCTCCATGCTTCACAGCTGGTATGAGATTCTTTTCCTGGAACGGCCAGACCTGGGCATGTTGGCAGTTGTTTTGAATGTCCTCCACTTGTACACTATTTTCCGGACAGTGGAATGGCTGATTTCAAACTCATTTGAGATCTTTTTAAATCCCTTACCAGACTCATAAGCTGCAACAATCTTCTTTCTGAAGGCCTCAGACAGGTCTTTCGATCTCACCGTGTTGTTCACTCTCACGTCAACAGTCAGGAGCAAACCAAACTGAATGTCTGAGGTTTAAATAGGGCGAGCCTCTTTCAAAATACTGAGTAACAATGTTCTAATCATGTGCACCTGATGTGATACACCTGTGTGTGATTCCAGCCATTTTAAGTGGGACAAAATGTGGGGGTGTCCTAATTTATTCCTCACCAGAAATTGCATGTTTATTTTATTACATTTTACAGAAAGTTTTAAAAAGTATCTCCTTCAGTTTTACTTGTTTAGTTATATTACTTGGATCCTTCAGTATTAAATATCCATACGTCTAAATATGTTAAAAAACACACGTTTTCATAGGGTGTCCTAATTTTTTCACATGACTGTAGTTGACTGAAGTCTGACCAAACATATTGCTTGTTATTTATAATTTTTTTTGACTGTATAGTAACTGTCTTCACTGCATTAAACCAAGAGAAGTTAATTAAATGACCGTTTTTTAATACAAGGCTTTCACTATTTCTCCTAATACATTTCAACCGGGATGCAAGCATTACTTTTTAATAAATTTTCTAAAGTATAATCAAAAAAGGCTAGTAAAATTGTCAGTTTCTCACATCTGTACTATTCAGTAATGTATTTTTGTTGTCACTTTCCAAGGAAATGATAAACCGTGACATAAATGAAAAGTATTTTCCCTCTTCTGGGGTCATGTTAAGGAAAGTGCACCTCATGTAGGACACAGGTCTGTTATGACTGTGATTGTTTTTGTTATTTTTCCCCATTGTGATTATATTTTATTCCAACAAACATGTATATCAGTCATGGATGGCTCTGATTTGTTCTTTATTATAGCAGAGGGAGGACAAACCCAGCCAGCTGCTCTCCTTCCACACTGAGACCAAACAGGTGTCACTGAATTCTGATTGTGAAGCTCAGGAGGCATTGGGGGATTCAGAGATGGCATCAGTAAAGCTGGAGGAAAAAAGTCAAACACTGGGGCTGAATGTTACCATTAAAGATGAAGAGGAGGAGAAGAATGTGGTTATCATTAATAATGGAGAGGGAGGTTTACTCAATCAAGGTAAGAACTGGTTTATTGTTGTTTTTGTCAAATTAGTAATTTGTTTTTTTGCCGGACCGCGTAAACTGAGCTTGCCTCGAAGAGCGAATATCACTGACTGACTGACTGATTACGCCTTGTTACGGTGTCATTAGTATAAGATTAGGCTACATGTATTAATATAAGATTAGGTTACAACATAAATTGATGGATGGATGGATGGATAGACTGGCAATCTACAAACATTTGTTGTTAGCTAACAATTAACTACTTGACAAACAAAACCAACTGCTAGGCTAACTACTTAATAAACAAAAACATACTTCACCCATAAGCGATCAGAATGCAAACAAAAGCATTGGAAACAAACAATAACTAGTTGGCTTGCCAGCTGGAAGTAATCGTAAATCATACGCAATTAATGTTTTTTCGTGTCATGCAGGCTAGTCAGTGCCAGCTCGACACTGACAGCCAAGGAAACAACGTGTGTGGGTTAGGGCTCGCATAGACACACCTCCTAAGTAGCTTAATCACATACACATGAGCTGAAAAGTAACAGGTCAACAATTAAATAACCTACCTTTTCTTGTAACCTGCTTAAAATTAATTGCAGTGTTAAATCCACAACATGACTTTTGAACATTTCTCGCTGGCGTTCAACACGTTAAATCCATAACATGAGTCGTTCTTGAGTATCCTACTCTGGCATTCATCCAATTCAATCCAAAACTGTAGTGTTGTATCCTTTAATATTCGTTGCGTTAGTAAACATTGCACAATAACTGCAAAACGTTATCCTCCCACATGAAAAACATTTTGTTTGATCAATGTCATCTCTGTCTACATTAGTCATGTCAAAAAAACAATAAAAATGTTATCATTATACTGATTATAGGTATCCGCAACCAAGTGAGCGATCAAATGGAAGTTGAAGCCTTTTGCCTTGGCATGACCCCCTAACTTCCGAATAAGGGTCAAATGTCAAGTTTGAGCTCAAGATTTTTATGTAGATAAATAACTTGTTTAAAAAAAAAAAAAAAAAAGATTTGCCACATTTCCAATATTCTGCTTACAATTAATTTGCCTGGACAAACAAAACAAATTTAAAGTCATTTTTCTCAGTTCTACACTTGAGTTAAGGTCTTTTGCCTTTGTGGGGCAGTATATTGATAGATACTGTATCGATGTCATTCATGAATGGCTAATTACCTGTTAAAATAGCCAGTGGCAAAAGAGGATTTGTTCAGGATAGACAAAAACTTTGCTGGCTACAACTGTCAGTAGCTACGTTATGGGAAGCCAAAAATTAAAATGGTTACTATTATATTGCGACTATTTCAGGTGGATTTTCAAATGATATATTAGTATTTGTTCAGGATGGACAAAACCTTTGCTAGCTACATGATTCTCTCGTCTTTTCACTTGAAAACCAGAAAAAGAACCAGGCAAGCCTAGTTCAGCCGGCCCGCAATTAAAAGTGATAAATGTTGATGCCCTCAATGGATTCGAACCCAGGTGTCCCAGGTGAGTGGCTGTGTCTTTAACCACTACACCACAGTGCTATATGGTTGCCCACTGGTATAGCAGCTCGACATTAGATCATTTTGTCCCGCATTAACATCACTTTCGCTACACACCATTTAACCATTGTGTTAAACTGACTAAAGTTTCTTGTTAAGTTTACCTCCACCACAAATAGCATCTATGAATTGTATGGCTTTTGCCACTGGCCGTTTTAACAGCTCATTAGCCAGTACCAGGCTTACTAGTGTCTAACTTACTACTTGAAGTTAACACAGACAAAGCTATTTCATGGCACAAAAACGTTAGTTTTTCTTTCATCCGTGAATGACATTGATACAATAACTATCGATATAGGTGAAGATAACTGACTTTTCGTCAAGAGAAAAGATCATGGAGACCCCTAATATTTTACTGCCCGAGAGGTTTTTATCTACCCTATATTACCCTAAAAATCATGCACGGATGCGTACTTCGAAAATCCAACAGATATAGTCGCAATATAACCGTGAACAGTTTTATTTTAGGCTTACTATAACGTAGCTGCTGAAGGTTGTAGCTAGCAAAGTTTTTGTCTATCCAGAACAAATCCGTATGCACAATTTGCTTTGACTGTGATGAGATTCGAGATGTGAGACCTATTGATTGCAGGTCTGCATCTTTAACCACTACGCTATTTAAACAAGGGGTAGCCTGTCAGTCAATCAGTCAGTCGGTGACTGTCAGTCAATCAGTCAGTCGGTGACATTCACTCTCTGTCAGTCTGGCGGTGACATTCACTCTCTGTCAGTCTGGCGGTGACATTCACTCTCTGTCAGTGACATTCACTCTCTGTCAGTCTGGCGGTGATGTGTCAGGTCGACATTTCTGTATTAGAACATAATATTTTGAGATACTTTCATGAGCTGTAAGCTGTAGTCTTCAAGATTGAAACAAAAAAAGGCTAGAAATGTTTTGCTGTGTAATTAATCTAGAATATATGAAGTTTTAACTTTTTCATTTGAATTACTGAAAAAATTAACTTTTCCACAATATTCTAATTTTGAGAAGCACCTGTATATGAAATTGATACAATGTAAATATTTTATCTGCAGCTCTTACTTGAGCACTAACCTGGGAACAATAATAAATAATATTTACCAAACAAAATAGCGTTGGGACCACAATGGACAAAGACAGGAGTTAACACAGGTTTCCCAGCCCATTGTGCTGGGGCAATCCCATCAGCCCTTGCCTAAAATTCCTACCAAGGGCAGTACTCTCTAGTGGAACTAAACAAATCTGACTTGAGTACATTACATGCCCGTTTGGCTATATTAGTTAAAAGTATAAAAACTAAAGCAGTAGTAATGAAGAGTTTAGCTCTTGGACCGCTCTTCGGTATCAGAAACTGGATCCAGAAATGGAAGTGGGTCTACCTTGGAAGACTGATAACGTGTTGCTTTCAGCTATCTGTTCGTGTGAGAGCAACAAACACACTTTGACCCACAAATACAGTTAATTTAAAAGTATAAAATCAAAGTTTGATGCGCATTTGCTTAAACAATAGCTGGGCAATTATGGAGAGATCACTGAACAATTATCATTAATCTAGAGACAAAAATAAGTAATCTAAAACATCTGTCATCTTGACTAAATGCACTTGCCTTGTTTTAACATTTTTGAGAAAATTATTTTCTACAAATTTAATTCTGTAAAATATTTCACTGTTTCACTCTAATATTGAGTGTTAGCAGATGAAATAGAGGGAAATAATATAGTGGACATGTGTACAACTAGGAAGAGGTGATGTTAAAACTTTATTAATAAAGGGTTAGAATTTTAGTAGAAGCAATGGTATTAAAGTAGTAAGGGGGGACACTTAATTAGAAATACCAGAAATAGTATTTTATAATGGGAACAGGAGAGAGGAGGAAGTTTGTTAGGATTAGTTGATTGCCGGGAACAGATAGGAAAGTAAAGAGTATGTTTAAGTGGTGTATGATGAAACAAACTTCAACATTTTATACAGTAATAGACACATTATTAAACAATGGGCCCTTGGGCACAGCACCTTCAAAGCCTGAACCCCACCAATGGCAAACGAAGCCAATAGCTTAATTATCGCCTTTACTTGCATCTCAACAGGATTTACATTGCATTCACTCTATTGTAGACAACACGATTTTTCTGTATCCTGGAAACGGGATTTACAACATAGAACTTACACACTCAAAGCAAACAGCTCATTCACGAAATCGCAGTTAAATCACAGCTAATATTACAGCATTAATAATTAAATTGTCTTACCTTATGATGCATTTGTTCCTGGCTTCGCTACTTGCAAAATCCTTCACGATTTCATCAGTCTAATGTTTTTATGAGGTCACTTTCAAGAGCCATAAGAGAAAATTGCCTGAAGACCTTTTTTTGACATCTTAGTTGTCAGTTCATTTTTAATCCTGGACAGAAATGAGAATGATCGTTCTCCTCACAGTTACTCACAGGCATATCTGTAGAGCAACAAAAACATTTATAATTTAAGATTGCAGACAGTAATCCATAATTTCTGTAGTCCAGCTGGGATTTTATCATCGATAGGCTTAAATAATTTGAACGCAATTAGTTGATTGCTTAAACCAGTGGAGGGTAAACCTTTTGGCTCGGGGGCCACATCAAGGTTGTGAAATTTAATGAAGGGCCACATTTGTTTTGTAATTTGTGGATCATAAATGATTTGCAGGCCAAACAGGCAATAATGAAAACATTAAGCAGCAGGTCCCTTATGTCTAAATAATATAAATTCAGATTCTGATGTGTGAGAATGGGCTAGTGAGTTATGTTTTACTTTCCCTCTAAACTATTTACCTACCGTATTGAATTGACTCGCAGGCCTTAATTTGCCCACCCCTTGGCCTAAACTGTCATCTGGGAATGCAGATACCCAAATGTGGGCCTTCTCAATCACTCAGGCCTTACACTTGGATTCTGCACAGGGGAGTGCATTAAAAAAATTGACCAGGTTTCACTTGGCCTCCATAATGTGTCTGGGACTCTGAGAAAGCATGTCAATGGCAACATTAAACATATCTATTTGAAACTTTTGTCTTCCATCAAAACATAACATCCTACTCTCCACTCTAATCAGCAAATACTTTGTTTCTTTCTGTAATGGTTGTCATGTCTGCATGCTTAGATAATCCCAGGTATACTTAAAAAGGCTTTCTGTCAAATCTGTCGAAAGAGTCTCTTTCCACAAAATCACGTAATGATTCAAGTGCCCTAACTGTTGTATTAAGGTCTATATCACTTCGCTGTGGAATAATGCTAGTTGCTTGAATCCTTGATAAAACTGTGTCCCAAAATGTGTCTAAATCCCTTCTGATATCTTTCACAGATGGGATTCCTGAAGTGGAGACACTTAGAGAGAAACAACAGGAAGACTACAAGCATAAGAAGTCTCACCACTGTCCCCATTGTGAAAAACATTTCTCATTTCTATCACTGTTAAAAAGACATGTTAAAATACATACAGGTGAGAAGACTTACTCCTGTTTTGACTGTGGGAAGAGTTTCTCTCGATTAGATGGCCTTAAAATTCACCAGCGCATACATACTGGTGATAAGCCTTACTCCTGTTCTGACTGTGGAAAGTGTTTCATATCAGCATCTAATCTTACCAGTCATAAAATACTGCACACAGGTGAGAAGGCTTACTCCTGTTTTGATTGTGGGAAGTGTTTCTCTCATATAGATGGCCTTAAATGTCACCAGCGCATACATACTGGTGATAAGCCTTACTCCTGTTCTGACTGTGGGAAGTGTTTCATAAGATCATCTGAACTTACTATTCATATAAGAGTGCACACAGGTGAGAAGCCTTACTCCTGTTCTGACTGTGGGAAGTGTTTTATCTCATCATTTAAACTTACTAGACATCAGAAAGTGCATAAAGGTGAGAAGCCTTACTCCTGTTCTGACTGTGGGAAGTGTTTCTCTCATAAAGCTGGCCTTAAATGTCACCAGCACATACATACTGGTGATAAGCCTTACTCCTGTTCTGAGTGTGGGAAGTGTTTCTCTCAATTAGGTTACCTTAAAGTTCACCAGCGCATACATACTGGTGATAAGCCTTACTCGTGTTCTGACTGTGGGAAGTGTTTCTCAAGATCATCTGTTCTTGCTATTCATATAAGAGTGCACACAGGTGAGAAGCCTTACTCCTGTTCTGACTGTGGGAAGTGTTTTGTCTCATCATCTGAACTTACTAGACATCAGAAAGTGCATAAAGGTGAGAAGCCTTACTCCTGTTCTGACTGTGGGAAGTGTTTCTCTCATAAAGATGGTCTTAAATGTCACCAGCGCATACATACTGGTGATAAGCCTTACTCGTGTTCTGACTGTGGGAAGTGTTTCTTAAGATCATCTGAACTTACTAGACATCAGAGAGTGCATAAAGGTGAGATGCCTTACTCCTGTTCTGACTGTGGGAAGTGTTTTGTCTCATCATCTGAACTTACTAGACATCAGAGAGTGCATAAAGGTGAGAAGCCTTACTCCTGTTCTGACTGTGGGAAGTGTTTCTCTCAATTAGGTTACCTTAAAGTTCACCAGCGCATACATACTGGTGAGAAGCCGTACTCCTGTTCTGACTGTGGGAAGTGTTTCTCTCAAATGGAATGCCTTAAAGCTCACCAACGCACACATATAGTGAGGGGAAAAATTATCTGATCCCCTGCTGATTTTCTATGTTTGCCCACAAAGAAATGGTCAGTCTATAATTTTAATGGTAGGTTTATTTGAACAGTGAGAGACAGAATAACGCCAAAAAAATCCTGAAAAACGAATGTCAAAAGTGTTATAAATTGATTTGCATTTTAATGAGTGAAATAAGTATTCGACCCCTCTGCAAAACATGACTTAGTACTTGGTGGCAAAACCCTTGTTGGCAATCACAGAGGTCAGATGCTTCTTGTAGTTAGCCACCAGGTTTGCACACATCTCATGAGGGATTTTGTCCCACTCTTCTTTGCAGATCTTCTCCAAGTCATTAAGGTTTCGAGGCTGACGTTTGGCAACTCGAAACTTCAGCTCCCTCCACAGATTTTCTATGGGATTTAGGTCTGGAGACTGGCTAGGCCACTCCAGGACCTTAAGTGCTTCTTCTTGAGCCACTCCTTTGTTGCCTTTACCGTGTGTTTTAGGTCATTGTCATGCTGGAATGCCCATCCAAGACCCATTTTTAATGCCCTGGCTGCGGGAAGGATGTTCTCACCCAAGATTTGACAGTATATGGCCCCCTCCATCGTCCCTTTGATGGGGTGAAGTTGTCCAGTCCCCTTAGCAGAAAAACACCCCAAAGCATAATGTTTCCACCTCCATGTTTGATGGTGGGGATGGTGTTCTTGGGGTCATAGGCAGCATTCCTCCTCCTCCAAACACGGCGAGTTGATGCCTAAGAGCTTGATTGTGGTCTCATCTGACCACAACACTTTCACCCAGTTCTCCTCTGAATCATTCAGATGTTCATTGGCAAGCTTCACACAGCCCTGTACATGTGCTTTCTTGAGGCGGGGGGCCCTTGCAGGCACTGCAGAATTTCAGTCCTTCACGGCGTAGTGTGTTACCAATTGTTTTCTTGGTGACTATGGTCCCAGCTGCCTTGAGATCATTGACAAGATCCTCCCGTGTAGTTCTGGGCTGATTCCTCACCGTTCTCATGATCATCGCAACTCCACGAGATGAGATCTTGCATGGTGCCCCAGATCGAGGGAGATTGACAGTTCTTTTGTGTTTCTTCCATTTGCGAATAATCGCACCAACTGTTGTCACCTTCTCACCAAGCTGCTTGGCGATGGTCTTGTAGCCCATTCCAGCCTTGTGTAGGTCTACAATCTTGTCCCTGACATACTTGGACAGCTCTCTGGTCTTGGCCATGGTGGCCATGGTGGAGAGTTTATTTTACCCCTACCAGATCTTAGATAATTGTACTGTCTATTCTGCTAACACAATATCAAACTTTATTTAGGCAGTTTGTACATTAAATCTCCAAGTCATTAAGGTTTCGAGGCTGACGTTTGGCAACTCGAACCTTCAGCTCCATTGATTTGCATTTTAATGAGTGAAATAAGTATTTGATCCCCCCTCAATCAGAAAGATTTCTGGCTCCCAGGTGTCTTTTATACAGGTAACAAACTGAGATTAGGAGCACTCCCTTTAAGATTGTGCTCCTAATCTCAGCTCGTTACCTGTATGAAAGACACCTGGGAGCCAGAAATCTTTCTGATTGAGGGGGGATCAAATACTTATTTCACTCATTAAAATGCAAATCAATGTAAAGCATTTTTTACATGCGTTTTCTGGATTTATGTGAAGGAGATAAAGGAAGTAGCCAACTGTGTGCATGAGTGGAAAGTTATTAGAACAGAGCCTGGAGGAGAAGTAAGCTAGGTTGATGACTGAACAGGAGTGTGGTAAAGGAGAAATACAGACACTGTTAAGAGTTAGGTAGACTTCACTTTTTGCCAGTTTATCAGAGACAGAAGCCCAGCTGCCTAGAAGTGAGGATGCACCCAAGGTCATGGGGTGCTTCATATCCTGGTAGAAACTTACAGAATGAGTTGGAGGCATGAAAGGGAGGAACAGTAGGAGGTGTTGGGTTGTTTGTATCACTTTATATTGGATGTGTGTTTCTTAATTACAATCCTTCTATATTTGCATACATTCTGTATGTTGGTCTGAACTATTGCCTGCAAGCATGTATTAAAAAAAACTTCTGTGTTCTGTGTAGTTATTGTGTGTTGCTGTGTTCTGACCCAACCCTTTATACCTTGGGCACAAGGTTGGCTAGAAACAAGCATGACTATATCATGACTTATTAAGGTTTAATCACTTTGAAATTAATTTAATGTACAAACTGCCTAAATAAAGTTTGATATTGTGTTAGCAGAATAGACAGTACAATTATCTAAGATCTGGTAGGGGTAAAATAATATATGGCACAGTTTACCCCATTAGTTGTCTAGATTGATCAATAATTTGACATTGTTAGCTGTGTTACAGCTTTGATAGAAAAAAAGTTTATTTTCTGTTATTTTCACTGTATTGTATTTTTCTTGTGTTTTATGTAGAAGATTACTTGAGATTATTGATGAATGTATGCTTTGTTACAAGTTTACACTGTGTGCACAATTATTAGGCACATTGTATTTCTCAAGATTTATTTTATTGTTGAACAATCACAATGCTTTATGTCAATCCAAAATAAAATTGAACCTCAAACCTGAATGTTTAACAGTGAGTTTTGATCTTACACAGGGGAATGTGTGCACAATTATTATGCAACAATTGGTGTGCATAATTAAGCAACTAAATTACAAAAATAATCTCCCCCAACTCACTTTATTCTCAATTTTTAAAGTGTAACAAATAAGTAACACAAAATTACAATTAAAATTTGTCTTTTCAAAAATATTGTGGGACCAATATAGCCACCCTTCTTTTCAATACCTGCCATGAGCCTTCCATCCATAGAGTCTGTCAGTTCCTTGATCTGTTCACGATCAAGTTTCATTGAAGCAGCAACCACAGCCTCCCAAATGCTGTTCAATGAGGTGCATTGTCTTCTCTCGCTGTAAATCTCACGTTTGAGAAGGGCCCACAAATTCTCAATAGGATTTAAGTCAGCTGAGGAAGGGGGCCAGGTCTTTATTCAGGCATCATTTAGGCCCTTGCTTGCTAGTCAGCAGTGGAGTACTTGGATGCATGTGATGGAGTATTGTCCTGCATAAAGATCATGGCCTTCTTGAATGCTGAGGACTTCTTCCTGTACCACTGCTTGAAGAAAGTATCTTCCAGAAACTGGCAGTAGGTATGGGAGTTGAGTTTCAGTCCATCTTCTACCCAAAAAGGTCCAACTACCTCATCCTTAATGATAGCAGCCCATACCAGTACCCCTCCTCCACCTTGCTGGTGCCTGACTGAAGTGGTGCTTGTAGGGATATTTTCATAAAATGTTATTTCACATTAACCTGATGAAGAGTATGTCTCATGTGATCACTTGTATATTAATTGAGTGTTAATTGATAAAACATTTAACCAGGGCTCATAATATTTTCCCAAACAGTCTAAATTGTCTTTAAGTTTTCCACATTTAATTGTTAAGAGAGTGTAATGAACTGTACTCTTGCGCTTGACTACTGCTCCCATAGTCAGTGCAATGAGTGGTTGTTGTTATCTCATATTGAGGACAGAAGGACCTGTAGCTTGTCCTTGAGTCTCTTGGCAAAATCTTGGGAGAACGTGAGAAATCATGTCACCATCACGCCACCAATATTCCCAACAGTGGTTTGGGGGGTGGATCCCAGAGGATTGGTAGAAGATTGGAGAAGGATCCATCCAGAAATTAGCATAATGGGAGGAGGTAATATTATTGTATAACCATACTGTATAAAAGTTTTTCTGAGGTTTGGAGGACGGTTGTTCTGCAGACCAACATGGGTTAGTTGCTCTGCAGATCAGCACGGCTTTATTACCTTAATAAAGTCTAATTTTGAATTCACAGACTCCTGAGTTGTTTGAAAATGTTGGCAGTAAAAAGGGGAAGAATTTTCCACGAGTCGAGTTATGGTCATTCTGACAAACAGGTTAACAAAGAGTAAGTACTTTAACACTACACGTTAAAGTAAAAAAACTTGAGCTGGACACTGAAATTAGTGTAAAAACACCAGCTAGTGTGAAGCTAACATTAGTTAATGCTAACTTTAGTGTTAGCGATGCTTCCATTTCCCAGCTTTGTACAGTTGTCCACCAATTTTCCCTTTGTGTTAATGACAAAAAAAATGCCACTGCATGGATAATGTCCCAAAGTATCTATTCAAAAAGGCTAATATCTTTCACGTCTTACCTGTGCGCTGGCGCCAGCGGGTTGCCTTGGCGGAGTGGACGCCATGCTGACTGCCGAGTGAATACTGTGTGGTGCACACAATCTGGCACAGTTTATTGCTCTTAAAGTGTAATTGGTACCACGTGTTGTCCAAAACAGTTTTTTAAATGTAACTTTGTCACTGGCATCAGTTTGTTTAGTAAAAATCACATGTATATGGTGGATAGAAAGCAGTCAGTCATAGTTCTCGCAGTAACACCATTTCCTGAAGGCAACATAACTGAGGAGAGTCTTCTGTCTTTGTTAGGCTGTCACTCGTAATTCCACGCCCCTCTGGATTGAAGCCACGCCCCCTACGCAAAATCGGGCCCAAAAGTCTGAAACTGAAAAAAAAGATTTGAAGCCGTAAAAAAAGTTTTGAATCGGAAAACATGAAATGTGGAACTGAAAACAAATATCAAAGTGAAAAATGAAAATTAATAATTTATTCAAAATAATTCCAGAATTTAATCTAAATTTTATTCAAACGAAAGAAAAATTGGTACACTTATTTTTAGTTTGAATACATGGTTTTATTTTACAAGTTTTAGACCAAAACTTACATTTTCAATTTCAAGCTTTAGTTTTTCAACTATATATATTTTTTTCAAATTAACAAAACATTTGGCCCTTATTTAGCTCCATATAATGCTAGCTGCAACTGCTCTTTCAATCACCTGGAATTGCCCTTTTGAGGCAACATCCTGATGTGGCCAATTACCGTAATGGCAGTAATATTCTGTTTTGAAGATTTAACATTTACATTTATATTGAACATTTACATTTAACATTTGTATTTAACATTTACGTTTAACATTTACATTTAACATATATATTTAACATTTACGTTTAACATTTACATTTAACATTTAAATTTGTATTTAGCATTTACATTTAACATTTAGATTTAACATTTATATTTAACATTTAGATTTAACATTTACATTTAAGATATTGTTTTATAATGTTGAGTTACTGCAGAACACTACTCTTGGAAAAGTTATTGCATAAATCTACATGAATTTCTCTCTAAATGTTTGAAAAAGTGTTTAAAATTAGCATGAAATTCAAATGTAATTCCTCCTAAAATTTTATATAAAATGAAACTGAACATTTAATTTAAGTTTATTTTGTTTTGTAAATTTCGTCCAGTCTCAAAATCAGAATTAAACAAATGTACAGTGAGGGAAAAAATTATTTGATCCCCTGCAGATTTTGTACTTTTGCCCACTGACAAAGAAATGATCAGTCTATAATTTTAATGGTAGGTTTATTTGAGCAGTGAGAGACAGAACAACAAAAAAATCAAGAAAAACGCATGTCAAAAATGTTATAAATTGATTTGCATTTTAATGAGTGAAGTAAGTATTCGACCCCTCTCAATCAGAAAGATTTCTGGCTCCCAGGTGTCTTTTATACAGGTAACGTATAAAAAAAGTATAACAATAATTTCTTTGCCAGTGGGCAAACGTACAAAATCAGAAGGGGATCAAATACTTTTTTCCCTCACTGTATGTGAAGATAATAAGTCATGCCTTTAATGTGAAATTTGCTCCAAAATAACTCTGTCATAGGATTCCAATTTTCTCATGAAGGTTGCATCATTGGACGCTAACTGGAAGGGGCTAGAGGAGGGTGTAATTAGTATCTGCACTCTTGAGAGTATTCTACCTGACAGTAGGCGGGAGACCTGACAGTAGAATATGTATTCTACATATTCTACTGTCAGGTCTCCCACTTAACGGGACAGGTGGTAGAAATGACAAGGCGGGAAACCCAGTATGTGGTTCAAAAAGAACTGCTTTATTTGTTACAAGGGCTCGTAGCCTGGTTCGTCAACAGAACATAGCTTCTGGCTCGCCTCGGAGCGAAACAAACAAATAAGAGGACCCTATAAACTAAACAAATAAACCTGCACTCTGTTGCTCCTTGTCGGGCATACATTGGTCGTCACTCCTCTCCTCCCCCTCTTGACGGGTTGTCTGCTCCCTTTTCAGTCCTTCCCTGATGAGCGACACCTGTTTCGCCTCTCCCCTGGGGCGGGGTGTTGTTGGTCGGCAAAACCCCTGGGTCCTTGTGCCCCTTTGGTAGGAGACGGCTCACAGTAGAATATGTAGTCGTTGTAGAATCCCCACTGAATATAAAAGGCATACACCTACTGTACTAATACATTAGTACATACTTTTATGAAACAACCTGAATTTATGTAACTGCACCACATTAAACATTTGTTTAAACATTTAACGTTACAGGATACTTGCTAAACATATTCATTAAATACAATTAATTAATTACAATCTGCCTCAGTTTACTAAGCTTACCATCACACTTTTGCTGTTAGACCCTCTCTAGATTATGACAGCTGAATTCAATGTTTTTTGTGATTTCTGGAAAAAATATCCACAAACTCATCTAGGTTCAGGGACTTTGCTCATCTACATTCTATGCTCAAACCCCCAGATCGCTTCAGACATGGTAGTTCTGAGATGTGTCTTGATCAGCTTCAGGCAGGAGAAGCTGCGCTCACATGCAGCAGTGCTTGACAGCAATTCCTACTGCAATTTTACATAGCCTAAAGAAATTAGCGTAGCCAGTTCAGCCAGGAAACCCGAGTGGTAAATGGTCAGCAACGCACCAGCTGATGCAGGATCGCTCTTATCATATGTCAGATTGCAACCAGTCTATATAACCATCAGGTACTCAGTCGGTTGTTGAGCTTGTACTAGCATGCGGGTGCACACCCACCCACCACCCCTGCCTTCACCTGTCGATTCTGTGTTCCTTGTGGGGGTGGATTGGTACTGCGTACCTTGCTCATTGCCATGGGAATTGCATAAAGAATAACAAAGTGTGGTAGTATCGTATACATGATCATGTGATGGCAATGAGTTATCCTAAAGGAGCAGAACCTAATGCCAAGAGTTGCATGTACAGGGCTGTACATAAGTTCTCTAATAAATGGTTAAACTCATATGGTTAAACTCATTTCTGTCTGAACTCTTAAAAACATCTTTATATGGCTCAATAAACACAGCAAGTTATAAAATATTGGATGGTTTCTGCATGCCATTTTTGACCAAATCCAAAATTCTCTTCACTTGGTAGAGCTCATTTACAAGGTATTCAAGATCAGACCCATACATCCTAGCAAATGGAAAGAGGATTCTTTTCACAGAATGTTTTAGTAGTTGGATTTAGAGCTCGAATACCCCTCATGATCTCACAATTTTGATTGGAAAATCTATTTCTCAGTTAATTTATCACATGTCCAGAACCTGGTAAAATATCCCTGTTCGGAAACTGTCTTTGCAGTTCATAGTGGTTTGACTGCCTACTGTGGACAAGACACAGTGCGCCTCTAGCTTAGAGCTTAGTTTCCTCTGTTGTTTGGGAGCAGTTCGCGTACCGATATTTCACTGCTCAGCAATATTCAAAACTGTCTTCCAGACATCATTAAATGCCTACTCATTCCTATAACTTTCTGAGGTGTGAATGAGAAAGGACTTTTGTCTCCCAAAGTTTTTTAAACATTGCTAGCAATGCAATTAATTCCAAGTCAATTTGATATAGCAGGTCCCGAGCATCTACAGACCTTTCCCTACATTGCACACCTGCTACTTCTTCTAGCACTTGCAATACTGCCAGCAACCTGTCCATTAAATTGACAGGCCAAATACCTGCACGCCCACCGGGTGTCACTCAACCGCTGAAGTTCTCTGGGAACACCTGGATACATTTCATCTCGAACACGCAGCCACTTTTAGTGCACAGCTGACCCTGACATGAGGACGTATAGCTTTTGTAAAAGAGAAAATAAACATCCGGGTGGTGGGATAAATTTTACTGTCAACAAGCACAAGGTTGAGGCAGTGATCATTACAATGGATGTGAAAGGGCTGATTTGCCACCTACTTTACTCTGGTTTGTACACCACTACGCTTGCCGCTCGTGATTGAAGCTTGACCTACTAGATTGCTTTCCTTTAGAAATGCAAACTCAGTGCAAACTTTCAAGTGTCTACTAAAGACTCATCTCTTCAGCATGGTCTATGATTAAGTGCAGTCTGGCCCTGGGGTGTGAAGATGACCGGAAAAGCTTGATACTGTCCACCCTTGCTGTCTTGCCAGGTGGGCTCTCATCGCCACTGGGATGCCCTCCCTCCAATGGCATTCGGAGGCGGAGTCACTGGCTTGTTGTTGTCTCTCTGTTGCACACATCGTGCAACTGGGTTGCACTCTGCTAGCAATACTCAGCCCTCATTTCAGAGTGGTTGCGGTTGATGGGTGTCCCTTTGGTTGATGCTTGGCAATGTGGATGTATCGGCTTCCTGTCTGTTGGGCCCTATCTGGGGCCTCTCCCGGATTGAGCCACAGTGTCACTGGTCCCCCCTGTCTCAGCTCCAAGGTCTTACGCTGCTATATTATTTTGTCAGGGGAGTAGGGTCAGTTCTCCTTCTCCACTATATATCCTTGTAGATCTAAGGAATGCATTTTCTAAATTTTCCCTGTCTCCTGCCTTGTTTTAAACTTAGGAGGACATGAGGTCTTGGCCCACACCCCCGGAGTACCAGGCTTGAAAGACTTGTTGCTGTCCCTGTCCAAAGTCCTCCTGGTTGTGTTGCAGATCAAGACGATACCTGACGATCTCAGCTGCCACTGCTGACCCCCCACAGGTTGTCTCTGTCCTTGTCCATCTGGTCATGCTTCCGACCTGGACTAGGTTTAAAAAGACTCTGGACTCAACCCATATGCATTTATTAATTATTACAACTTGTACTCTTAAAACAACTTGTACACCCAGCACAGCCAGAAGAGGAATGGTCACCCCTCTGAGCCTGGTTCCACTCTAGGTGTTCTGTCTGCTGTTTGCTAATGGCAGCTTGCAGTTCTTTTATTGCTAGCTTTGCATTAGCATCCGTGGGTATGCAGACTGCCATAACAACAATAGATGTAAACTCACGAGGCAAGTAAAAAGGCCTACATACATGAAGATATCGTGGCCGTCCAGCTTAATTACGTTGTCGGGTATGTTGTTGTTAATAAGCCACGTTTCCGTGAAAATCATGACGCTGCAATCCATAATCCATTTGTGTGAGATGATTCTCAGTCGTATTTCGTCCATTTTGTTCGCCAGTGTCTGTATGTTAGTGAGGAAAATGGTGGGGCTACCTAAAATATGTTAGCGATGGGGGGCTAGCATTAGCCTGGCCTGGATGCCTCCGCGCTTCCCACGTTTTTGTTTATGATTCCGACGCTGCCTCTGGGCACCACTAGTCGGCAAAGCGAATAGCGTCTCCCGGGACATAGAATCTCAGATGGAGGGTGAAAGTTGTCCAAAACTCTGCCAGTGGATTGTGCTCTGATGTCTAGGAGTTCTTGTCGGCTATATTGATTGCATGCTAGGCTGTAATGAGTGAATAAGCTAAGAAATATTAAGTAAAACACTGCTAATTTGCAAAGACTGGGAAGACGCTGAGCCACATGATGCAAACGTGCCGCCATCTTGGTTAACCCTTTAGACCCCAATAGAATTCTAGAATGCTGCTGTAAATCACTGAGAATTCTCAAAATAAACAGTATTTTTTCACACATTTCAAACAAACAGATATAGCACAAAAACTAAGAACAAATAAAAATTAAAATTTAACTTTGTTTTAAAAAGCACATCTTTAATTTGATACCGCATCCATTTAACTTCAAAAAATATAAATAGTTTTCTCGCATTTTGTAGACACTTGTAATAAAAAGAAAATCGCCCGCTCACTTTTCCTACTCCTCTCCCTCTGCAAGCGCAGCACCCGTTTGCCACTACACAATTTCTCTAATAGCCTGATAGACTAACCAGTTAGTGAACTAACTTCAGCAAGCAGTTGTGGCTGTTTCTATATGACAGATTGGCAGAAACAAGAACGAACATGTAAGTTTGCATAACGAAACTGTTTGCATAACGAAACACTGTGACTCTTTTTGGACGAGACTGAGCAAGCAATCATTGGAGGTAGGCACAACTAACGTGATCATTAAGTAAGCATAAGGCACACACATCCCAAAACACTGAAAGTAGCCTATGTGTAAGCAAATGCAGGTCATTATCACGATCAAGTGACGACGTCGTCAGAAAAGCACAACATTACTGTCGCCAATCTTGGCTAGCTAGTGGAAGTGACAGCTCGTCACCTCACAAGAGAAACACGACCATTTGCGGCCACACAACTTTTCTATAGTCTGACCTACGAACTGACCCGGACAATTAGTTGTCTAGTTAGCTATTGCAGTTTGCATATATGAAAGAAATCGGAAGAAACGCGATAAAACATTCAACTAGTTAGCTGACTACACAGCTAAATACTGCAACGTTTTCAATAACAAGACTGAGCAAGCAACCATTCGAGTTCCACAGCGGATGTGCTCGCCTATCAGGTTATCTCGACAGGGTTACTATAGATATTACCAACATTTCACAGCATCAAATATAGACAACACCAAACATATATCTGCAGTGTATTTGTTACTCACCACGACATCATTATCGCTTTCAAAGAGCTAGGACGTTTCCAACTTCGTATCACCAACAACACAGAAACAGCCTCTTCTAACGTAAAAAGTCACGGCCGCTTTGCTGCTAGCATTTCGAGTAAATAAATTATATATTAAAAAAAAGTCAAGTGACAACATACCCTTATTCTGTTTTCTTATTATTAACAGCATCCACAGGAACACAGTTCTTATCAAGTATATTTTGTGATATTTACACAATTATTATTGTTAAAGAAACACTGCCGTCTGCGGCCGCTATGGGAATCTAAAGGAAGGCCGTCGACGACCGCTATGGGATCTAAAGGGATTTATTAACTTCTTAATCGTCTCTAAGCGCTCTAGTTGTCTGCGCTTGGCTTCTAGCGCACTTTGTCTCTCCACATTTTCGGCCCTTTGTTTGGCTTTTAAATGGGCGGCTTCAGCTTCGAGTCTTTAAAGATCTTCAATATAACGTTCTGGTAACCCTTCAAATTGCAGCCCGTTACTTACACGGTAGTTCCCTCCTAACTACGTAGTAACAAGAATGTAAATATGCGGTAAGAATATGTACCCAGCAAACACGTTACGTAACCACGACCAACCGTGACGAAGTGGATTGTTCAGGTAATCACCTAATCAGTAACTCATTGAGTAAAATGAGGTGTGCCTGTGTTGGAATTTAACAGACACTGGAATGGAATGGCTGCCATACATGTAGAGATGCTGATTTAAGAAAAATTAGGAGTGGTCTCTTAATTTTTTCCAGAGCTGTTTAACCATTGAGTCACCTCATAAGTACTCAAATGTAAATATATTTACTGTGTTCACACAAAGCATGATCCAACAAGACATTTGATGATAATGTAAAAGTGATATCATAAAATTATGAAATAACTGAATCAAATTGTGGATACTTATACTCTTTTTAAACTTGTTTTCATTGTCCATGATCAGGTGCAGTTCTGGTTCCCAACAACAAAGGAAGGTGAAGATAGAATTGATGCCCACTCAGACTTATTTCTGACAACGAGGAAGAGTAAAGTTTCCATTTTTGCTTGTGTTATTGTATTTTGACAGTTGGATAATATTTCTTCTTGTTTGATCAGTTTATAGTTAAAAAAAAAACTCATGATTTTTCACAATTTCTCACCATTAGAAGAACCCAAATGAAGAGTAAGGCATTAATATTGGCTTATGTTCTTATATTTTAATTATTTGTAAAAATGGCCAGTTTGATAATAGCTCTTGTGATCAGTTGATAGTTAGATTTCAATTTCAGTGATTCGAGAAGGATATAACTCTATTAGTGGAAAAAGTAATTGTTTAGCCTGGTTATTGCCATTGAGGAAACCTGCAATTTAATTGTAGTGAACTAGGTGGGATTTCCTACTTTATCCTTTCTGCTTGTTTTGAAGTCCCACACAGTTCTGACTTTAATTTCTGTACCGTTGACCAACTTGGGAGAGTGTGAGGTGGATGATCGATAAAATGATTTTTGAATTACATACATTTTCTTGATTGTTTGTAAATGCTATATTCTTTTTTACTACATTTCATATGGGGCTCTTCTATATTATGTCATGTACTTTGTTAGGAGAAACTACCTGGACTGATGATCTAACAGCATTGAAATAATTATCTAGAAAGGGATTGATAGAATAAATGTATACATAATACCTCACATGCTCACTGTAAAAATAAAGTCTGTTTAGAGCCTTACTGAATTGTGTTGTGCGCCTTTAAGAGGGCATGGGACAGTTGGAGTGGATAAAAACAAAGTTTGAGAGAAGTGTCATGTGAGATATGTTGACTGGACAGAAATTAACTTAACTGTACCTATTCTAGCTGTAGGTATGAATATACACATTTTTAAGTGCAAAGAATTATGGCATATTAAAATACCTGGTACAAAATATTGTTTCACAAATTACAAATGGGTTACTTTAAATAAATTGCATTTCAGGTTGTATTTATGTAAGATCATTATCTAACTGGTTCCAAATGTAAGTTACCTTGTCAGTACGCCGTGACAATGCAATATTGTTTTCTGGGAAATGACTACATGAGCAAAATATCTAATAGGGTTGATTATGTGGTTTGTGCTTTAAAAAGAGCAGGAGATTATATTGGCATGTACTTGATAAATCAGCAGGAACATTGTGGAATGTAGGAATATAAGGCAGAAAACAAACCTGAGTTAACTCAGTCCTATTTTAAAAATAGAACCACCATGTTAATGGGATATGGTTGATGCTGCAGAGGACCAGGAGTAGAAGGTAACAGATAGGCTAGCTACAGTAGCTGTACCTAGATCAAATTGATTTTGCTAGTGCAAAAATAAGCATTGCATAACCAAATACTGCAAACCTGCCAATGGTCAACAAGTGACGAATAGGAAACCTTAATTACATAACGTCACGACGTACAGGTGACGAAATGACAACTTGATTTAATTACGAACCAAGCTAATTAATTAACTCAAAACACCTGCAAAGGCCTTTAAATGGTCTCTCAGTCTAGTTCTGTAGGCTACACAATCATGGGGAAGACTGCTGACTTGACAGCTGTCCAAAAGACGACCATTGACACCTTGCACAAGGAGGGCAAGACACAAAAGGTCATTGCTAAAGAGGCTGGCTGTTCACAGAGCTCTGTGTC
>JACXGI010013284.1:0-21090 GCA_016801175.1 Esox masquinongy | reverse complement strand
ACAGGGTCCCACTGACCATTCAGATACAGGAGAAACAGGATCCCACTGACCATTCAGATAGAGGAGGTACAGGGTACCACTGACCTTTCATAAGAGGAGGAACAGGGTCCCACTGACCATTCAAGTACAGGAGGAACAGGGTACCACTGACGTTTCATAAGAGGAGGAACGGGGTACCACTGACCTTTCATAAGAGGAGAAACAGGGTCCCACTGACCATTCAGATAGAGGAGGTACAGGGTACCACTGACCTTTCATAAGAGGAGGAACAGGGTTCCACTGACCATTCAAATACAGGAGGAACAGGGTACCACTGACCTTTCATAAGAGGAGGAACAGGGTCCCACTGACCTTTCAGATTGAGGAGGCCAGCCAATCCCGCTGTGTGACATTAGACTGTTAATAGGTCCAGCCAATCTCACAGTGTGACATTAGACTGTTAATAGGTCCAGCCAATCCCACAGTGTGACATTAGACTGTTAATAGGTCCAGCCAATCCCACAGTGTGACATTAGACTGTTAATAGGTCCAGCCAATCTCACAGTGTGACAATAGACTGTTAATAGGTCCAGCCAATCCCACGGTATGACATTAGCCTGTTAAAAGGTCCAGCCAATCCCACAGTGTGACATTAGACTGTTTAAAGGTCCAGCCAATCCCACAGTATGACATTAGCCTGTTAAAAGGTCCAGTCAATCCCACAGTGCCACATTAACAGCGGCATTAATACAGTAATGGTGACTGTCCCTATAGCGAGAGTTGTCCTCTGCTCAGAAACCTGTGTGACAGATATAGCCCAGCTCTCTCCATTAATATCTCTGGCTTCCAGTTTGCACAAGATCAAATTGACTTATCATCCTGAACCTTTAGCCTAATGTAAATATATTCTCAGCATACTTTAACTAAAATAACAGTAAAACAATGTCTCCAACACGAAGCCTTCATCTTACAACATCCCTACAATATAAAGCTTTCATTCTACAACAACTATCTTCTATACATTTTCAACTTACAGCAACTCTCCAATATGTTTTTAGTCTCCAACATCTTTCAAAACCTTCAGCCGTTAGTAACATTGTACTGGGAACACAATGTAGTAAAACACAATCACAAAGGTTATTAGTCACTCCACTAGGGGCCGGTTTCACAGACACAGACTAAGTCTAGACTAGGACTAAAACAAAACAACAAGCTCAATGGAGTTTTCAGTTGAACTTGTTTTGTTAGTCCTAGACTAGGTTTAATCCGTGTCTGTGAAACTGTCCCTAATACTGTTACAGTCACTCTATAACATTTAGACTGTTATAGTCACTCCACCACATAAAGACTGTAACAGTCACTCCACGACATAGACTGTAATAGACATAAATAGTGTTACGGTCACTCCACCACGCAAAGACTGTTACAGTCACTTCATCACACTAAGACTGTTACAGTCACTCCATTACACTGACTGTTACAGTTACTCCACCACACTAAGGCTGTTACAGTCACTTCATCACACTAAGACTGTTACAGTTACTCCACCACACTAAGGCTGTTACAGTCACTTCATCACACTAAGACTGTTACAGTCACTCCATCACACTAAGACTGTTACAGTCACTCCATTACACTGACTGTTACAGTTACTCCACCACACTAAGGCTGTTACAGTCACTTCATCACACTAAGACTGTTAGTCACTCCCCCATATAAAGACTGTTATAGACATAAACACTGTTACAGTCCCTCCATAATGTGATGGTGCAAGTATAAAAAGTGCGTAAAAGAAAGGCAAAATGTATATAATTTATTCAAATTTCTTTTTATATAAGTTATTTCGGTTTGTAATTGTAGAAAAGCGCACCAGCACGGTCACAAACAGATAAATAATAATCCCTTAGGTGCGGTGGGTGAACAACAGAATATAAACACAACTAAACAGTGATTGGAAACAGGTGCATCCTCGGGGTGCGCTGCTGCCATCACTCTGCAGGTGGTTAGTACACCGACGAGGTGGAGCGCCAAAGAGGAAGGGGAGCCGCGGTGCCACACGGAGCAGACTGTTACAGTCACTCCACCACATAAAGACTGTTACAGACAAAAATACTGTAACAGTCATTCCACAACTCTAAGACTGTTACAGACAATAATACTTTATTATACGTTATAATACGTTACAAAGACACTGTTACTGTCACTCCACAACCCTGAGACTGTTACAGTCACTCCACCACATAAAGACTGTTACAGACAAAAATACTGTAACAGTCATTCCACAACTCTAAGACTGTTACAGACAATAATACTTTATTATACGTTACAATACGTTACAAAGACACTGTTACAGTCACTCCACAACCCTGAGACTGTTACAGTCACTCCACAACCCTGAGACTGTTACAGTCACTCCACCACATAAAGACTGTTACAAAGATACTGTTACAGTCACTCCACAACCCTGAGACTGTTACAGTCACTCCACCACATAAAGACTGTTACAAAGATACTGTTACAGTCACTCCACAACCCTGAGACTGTTACAGTCACTCCACCACATAAAGACTGTTACAAAGATACTGTTACAGTCACTCCACAACCCTGAGACTGTTACAGTCACTCCACCACATAGACTGTTATAGACATACATACTGTTACAGTCACTCCACCACACTTAAGACTGTTATAGACATACATACTGTTACAGTCACTCCACTGCAGAAAGGCTGCTTCAGCAAGTATAGTAGTTAATAATATTCATAAATGATAGATTATCAAAGAGAGAATAGGAGCAGCAGAGTTGGTATTTTGTCTTGACTACCATAGGTTAGGACACATCATGAGTTCTCCTCTCTACCCCCCTTTCCATTAACCACTCCTCTCATCCACCTGTTCTTACCCGGTGGTGGTGATGGCGTTGCTGCTTTTGTGCGCAGCGTATGACCGCTGGCTAACACAGGAGCGAGAGCTGTGATGGCTGATGCTTTCATAGTGGCTTCGCTGCTTCTGGCTGCTCTTCTTCTTACTGTAATGCTGCTTTACATGGACCGATCCAGACATCTTGACTGGCTGAAGCTCCTGGGCTCTCGATTCAGACTGGAGGCTCCTCGCCCCGCCCCACTACCTCCTTATTCTCTTTTATAACCACCTCTACAGTAAATAAAGTCTGTTAATGAATCTGATTATGGTTAACATGGAATCATCTTTTAGTCAGAATGAGTTTACGTCGGCTTAGTTGAAAATTTTAGTAAGATATGTCAGCTCCGGATTAAATAGTATGAATACTAAATATTATTATTATTATAATTAGACACAGGCCACTATTTTGAAATATTTAGAACTAAAGGTTAGGAGGGTAACACTAATCATTATAAGTTAGTGCTTCAGTGTTAGAATTGAAAAGCTGTTAGATCAATTTTGTGGTCATAGAATCATGTCTTTAACATACAGCTATGGAAAAAATGAAGAGACCACTCCTAATTTTTCTTAAATAAGCATCTCTACATGTATGGCAGCCATTCCACTCCAGTGTTTGTTAAATTCCAACACAGGCACACCTCATTTTACTTAATGAGGTACTAATTAGGTGATTACCTGAACCAAATCTAATTTAACAAGGAAAAGTATAAAAACCACTGCTGTGGTCATCACTATCCTCTTGCAATAGGACCAGCTGGATGGCAAAAACAGTGCAAGTAGTACCTCAAAAGGTAATTTGAATGAAAAATAACTATTTAGCATGACAAAAGAGTTGAAAAGAAAAGCTTTGAGTGAGGAAAAGAAGGGTTCAATTCTGGCTTTACTGGCAGAGGGATACAGTGAGCGTCAGGTTGCTTCCATCCTGAAAATTTCAAAGACGGCGGTTCATAAGAACAAGGTCAAGCAACAGACATTGGGGACAACAAAGCTACAGACTGGCAGAGGGCGAAAATGACTGTCCACTGACCGAGATGACCGTCAACTCATTCAAATGTCACTCAACAACCGTAGGATGACATCAAGTGACCTACAAAAAGAATGGCAAACAGCAGCTGGGGTGAAGTGCACGGCGAGGACGGTTCGAAAAGGGCTCCTAGGGGCAGGGCTGAAGTCGTGCAAAGCTAGAAAATAGCCCTTCATCAACGAGAAACAAAGAAGAGCCAGGCTGAAGCTTGCAAAAGACCATAAGGATTGGACCATATAGGAATAGAATAAGGTCATCTTCTCTGACAAGTCAAATTTTCAGCTTTGCCCAACACCTCATCATCTAATGGTTAGAGACGGAGACATGGAGAGTGTCTCGCACCCACTGTGAAATTTGGTGGAGGTCCAGTGATGATCTGGGGATGCTTCAGCAAGGCTGGAATCGGGCAGATTTGTCTTTGTGAAGCATGCATGAATCAAGCCAAGTACAAGGTTATCCTGGAAGAACACCTGCTTCCTTCTGCTCTGACAATGTTTCCCAATGCTGAGAATTATGCCACACAGCCAGGTCAATCAAGGTGTGGATGGAGGACCACCAGATCAAGACCCTGTCATGACCAGCCCAATCTCCAGACCTGAAACCCATTGAAAACCTCTGTAATTTGATCAAGAGGAAGATGGATGGTCACAAGCCATCAAACAAAGCCGAGCTACTTGAGTTTTTGTGCCAGGAGAGGCATAAAGTCACCCAACAGCAATGTGACAGACTCGAGGAGAGCATGCCAAGACGCATGAAAGCTGTGATTAAAATCACAGTTATTCCACAAATATTGATTTCTGAACTCTTCCTAAGTTAAAACATTAGCATTTTGTTGTTGAAAAATGAATATGAATTTGTTTTCTTTGCATTATTTGAGGTCTGAAAACAATGCATCTTTTTTGGTTATTTTGACCAGTTGCTATTTTCTACAAATAAATACTCTAAATTACAATATTTTTATTTGGAATTTGGGAGTAATGTTGTCAGTAGTTTATAGAATATAACAAAAATGTTCATTTTACTCAAACTAAATAATTTTGCAGTGGTCTCTTAATTTTTTCCAGAGCTGTATTTCATCTAACTAGATCAACTCTGAAAGGTGGTGTTGAGTGTAGTATTCTACTTAAGTGTTACAGTGTTCTTTAACACTTCAGTAGAAGAGCTACTGTATTTTCTGGCTACTGTATTCTTTATCTGAGATCAGATATTAAAGCTTTACTGTATTCTCTATCTGAGACTAGATATTGAAGTGTTACTGTATTCTCTAAGACTAGATATTAAAGTGTTACTGTATTCTCTTTCTGAGATCAGATGTTAAAGTGTTACTTTGTTCTCTATCTGAGGGCAGATACTAAAACATTAGTTTTCTAGAGCAGAGTTTGAGTCAGACTGACACTTGACAGAATGAGACGCAGCAGGTGTCATGGCCAGGCAATGGATTCACAGTAGGTAGATTTGTTCCTCTGTAAGTCTATGCTCCGGACAGTAGGTCTGTTCCTAGGTGGGTCTGTGTTCCTGTGTAGGTCTACAATCTGGCTAGGTCTGTGTTCCTGGGTAGGTCTATGCTTGGTGCAATAAGTATGTTATCCTGGGTAGGTCTGTGTTCCTAGGAAAGAGGTCTTTGTTCCCGTGTCATGTCACATGATATTGGGCAGGGTTGACCCAGTCATGTGTAGGACATGACATAGGGTAGGCAACAGGCACTACTGCCTCGTTTCCTCTGGTGCCAAACACTGGTGTAACACTGGTGTAACAATGGTGCAATTGTAACATTAGTTAATCATGCAACTGTTGACCCAGTCATGTGTAGGTTACATGTATTAAGATGTCTGAAGATGTTAACCCAGACATATATTAATTATTTCAGTTAGTTTATGAAAGAGGTTAATTGACATGAATCCACTAAGAGGTTAGTAAGTTTCATGAAAAGTTTTATATTTGCGTAGTTCATCAAATAAAAATATACAGCCAAAGGAAGACTAGTAAAGATGACATCAGTAAATGTATATTTATATGTGCCTAGGTTAATAAAGATAAATGATGGATATGCAGGCCTAGATTAATAAAGACAGTAATAGCCTGGGTATCGGCCTACTATTATCCATTTTTCAAGTGTATCCACATAAATATTTGTGTTTCATCATACTGTACAAAAACATAATAATTAAATAATTTGCCACTCACCAAAACTCAAAATCGTTAAGTTGTTGAAAAATGACAGAAAAAGGGTTGCAAACTCCAAACGTATCCAAAGCAGGTCCTAAAGCAGCCAGAGCAGTGCAGGAAGCAGAGGGAACAGAACAAGCAGCAGCCACGGGTCAAAAATAATGTCTGCCACTCGGCAGAATGCTGAAGACACCGTCAGGTCCTTTTAAGGGACCACCATGGGGAGGTAAATATAGCCCGGGGGAGCGGGGGGAGGTAAATATAGGGAGAGAGGGAGGCAGGGAACTAGAGTCTCAATTCCTTCTACTGTGGTAGCATACAGTTTGAGTGACAGATGGCAGTTGGTCATCGGATCGTGCGATTGATGATCGGATTGTTGTTTTGGCAGTGATTGAGGAGGACGAGTCAGTCAGTTAACTAACCCAGGCATGCAGTACATGTATGTCCTTAATCAGGGCACGCTTGACCTAGAAACCAGTAAAATGCCACTCTGGTCCTGGTCCCACCGAACACAGGCTGCTAAATCCACAGGTCCAAAAATATATAGAAGCGAGTGTGCGCGTGCGCATTTACATTCATGAGGGAGTGGGCGACGGAGAGAAAAGGAGAGATTGAGGGAGAGACGGAGAGGCTTAAGTAACTGGCCGCTGCAGGGTCACTCTCAAGCACGTGCGGAGTGTGCAACTAGAAACCTTTGAGACAGGAGACAAAAAGAGGGGGGAGCTCAGTAGCACAGTTAGGACAGGCAGATATCTGTTATAACAGCAGGGTTCGGGTAAAAGCAGGGTAAATAGGACAACTGCTGCTCTGTTAATTGTTAAAATGACAGAAACACAGACATCAGTTCGTTACACATTGGGGTTGTAAAGTCGAACATGTCGTCCCATTAAATTGGTAATTGCAATTGCACATGATACAATAACTGGTCAAAATATATAAATGTTTTACTATTACACTTCTCTGTGTGAATGAAATAATAACCAACAGAATATTTAATATTTAAAAAATAGTCACAACATCACAATCAGATGTAACATAATATTTCCTACCATAATCTTTTCTTCTCTGTTTAATGAATATGTTGGTGCCACCAAGTGGTGAAACCAAACATGTACACCTGTTCACATTGTTCCGTAATTAACGCGAATGTCTTATAAGTAGTGCGAATCATAATATTTTTGTAAAAGGCCAACCCATACAAACCCTTTGTAAAAGTACAACACGTTATAATTATAGAATTATTTGCCAAAATGCTTACGGATAATCTTAACCTTCGAAGGGACCAGTGTGCTGCTATAAACATTACCGTAAACATTGTTAGTGGAATCGTTTTGCCTTCAAAATAGAAGTTCGCATTGAAACGGGTAAATTATTAAAAAGAGTCAGTGTAGGTCAGGGCTATTAAAATCTGGTCCTTGAGGGCCGAAACATTTCTGGCTTTATCCTCTACTAACAACATGGAACTGATTCATACCTGAGATGCCAGGTGAAGGCAATCAACTAGCAGGTAGAACCAAAAACCAGAAGTGTTTCGGCCCTCCAGGACCGGATTTGAATAGCCCTGGTGTAGGTGATCAGCAGAGTTGGGGAGTAACGGATTACAAAAAAAAACAGTAACTGTTATCCGTTACATTACCAGTTTGGGCCTTTTAGAGGGAAAGACAATGAGACCACCAATAACAAAACGCAATGCGGCACAATAGTCCAGAGGTTTTAGAACAGATGCTGTAGCATGCAGATATATTACATAACCATATTCTAGCACAGACATAAAAGTGGCTTGCACAAAGCTTTGTTTCTATAAAATAAATTGATTTAGATGTTCAGTTTTGTTCACCAACTCAGTAATGTGGGTTTTTAAAGGCAGGTTATCAAACCAAATTCCAAGGTTTTTGTACAAAGGAACATGTTATATGACAAAAAATACTGTCATATAGTATTCATATAGTATAGTATTCGAACTATATGAAAAATTATTCAAGACTATTAAAGTACTTCATGATAATATGGATGAGATGACAAGACTTTTGAAGTACTTCATGATAATATGGATGAGATGACAAGACTTTTGAAGTACTTCATGATAATATGGATGAGATGATATGACTATTAAAGTACTTCATGATAATATGGATGAGATGACATGAGTATTGACGTACTTCATGATAATATGGATGAGATGACAAGACTATAAATCAATCAAATTTATTTATAAAGCCCTTTTTACATCAGCAGTTGTCACAAAGTGCTTTTACAAAACACCCGGCCTTAAACCCCAAGGAGACAGTAGTGTTGAATTTCAGTGGCTAGGAAAAACTCCCTAAGAAGGCTGAAATTTAGGAAGAAACCTAGAGAGGACCCAGGCTCAGAGGGGTGACCAGTCCTCTTCTGGCTGTGCCGGGTGAACATATTAAGAGTACAAATTGTAATAATTAATAAATGCATGTGGGCTGAGTCCAGAGTCTATTTAAACTTAGTCCAGGCCGGAAGCATGACCAGATGGACAAGGACAGGGACAACACGAGGAGGGGGAGGTGTCAGCACAGTGGCAGCTGAAATGAGCTGAGTCTTGATCTGCAACACAACCAGGAGGACTTTGGACCGGGACAGCAACGGGTCTTTCAAGCCTGGTACTCCTCAGGTGTGGGCCAGGACCTCATGTCCTCCTAAGTTTAAAACAGGGCAGGAGACAAGAAAAATATAGAAAATGCATTCCTTAGATCTACAAGGAGTTATAGTGGAGAAGGAGAACTGACCCTACTCCCCAACACAATAATATAGCAGCGTAAGACCTTGGGGCTGAGACAGGGGGGTCCAGTGACACTGTGGGCCTATCTGGGGGAGGCCCCGGACAGGGCCCAACAGGCAGGAAATCAATCCACCCACAGTGCCAAACATCAACCAAAGGGACACCCACCAACTGCAACCACCCTGAATGAGGGCCGATTATTGCCAACAGAGTACAGGCCAATTGCACAAGTGCGCAACAGAGAGACAACAACAAGCCAGTGACTCCGCCCCCGAATGGCGTTGGAGGGAGGGCATCCCAGTGGCGCTGAGAGCCCACCTGGTAAGACAGCAAGGGTGGACAGTGTCAAGCCTTTCTGGTCACCTTCACACCCCTGGGCTAGACTACACTTAATCATAGACCATGCTAAAGAGATGTGTCTTTAGTAGACACTTGAAAGTTGGCACTGAGTCTGCATTTCTAACCTTAATTGGCAAATCATTCCACTGTAGTGGAGCCCTATGAGAGAAAGCCCTGCCTCTGGCTGTTTGTTTAGAAATTCTAGGTACAATTAAAAGGCCTGCATGTTGCGATCTAAGGTTACATATAGGTATGTATGGCTAGATCATTTCAGCGAGGTAAGTAGGAGCAAGTCCATGTATTTATTTATAGGTTAACAATAAAACCTTAAAATCAGCCCTAACCCTAACAGGCAGCCAGTGTAAAGAGGCTAGTACTGGAGTAATGTGTTCTCATTTTTTTGTTCTAGTTAGGATTCTAGCAGCCGTGTTCAGCACTAATTGAAGTTTATTTACTGATTTATCAGGGTAACTGGAAAGAAGAGCATTGCAGTAATCTAATCTAGAAGTAACAAAAGCATGGACTATTGAAGTACTTCATGATAATAGGGATGAGTGTGTGATTGGACAATAGCCATTCAAAAATGTTAACTTGTATTTTTGAGCAAGTAGGAACAAGAGTCTGTGACATAGACAGACTGGATTTATGCTAGTTAGTATTACATTTTACATAATTTAGCAGAGAGTCTTGTCCAGAGTGACTTACAGAATTAATTTTGGCCACCAATTAATTTTTGGCCGCCTACTGGCCCCCTATGGGAAGCAAATTTACAACCTTGGCCCCATGCTCTACCAAGACAGCTACCGGGCAGTTGGTTCCTCCTTAGTGACTCCAAATACTGAAAAGCTAGCGTTCAAGTTTTCTATATTTATTGTAAAAAAAATAGTTATTGCATTTCAAATGTATTCTCTTTTTCTGTGTTACCTAGTCCATGAATGCCATAATTACTTTTGTTACGTTCTGCATCAATTTGACTTTTATTTTGAAAGCGAAAAGCCGACTCTTTCCAAATTTGCTCAAGATAATTTTGTTCATAGCACACAGGTGTCGGACTCCGAACTGATGGAATATTCCAGCCCTTCTGTCCGGTCCAGCTCGTTCAGTGATTGGACGGGGTTTAGAAGAAAGCAGCTCACGGTCTGGCACGGGACGGACTACTTCGCCCTGTTTTTTCCCCGAAATAAACCGTTTTCTTAAAAGGTATGGCTTTATCATCATTACATTTCAGCGGTGTTTAACAGGTTTAATGTGTTTTTGTCAGTCGCATTCTCGTGTGTAGACTTCTACTTCCTAGCTGGATAGTAACATATATGATTCCTGTGGCTATAATAAGCTATATCATAAGCATCTACCTAAGAAGCTCGATCTACCGTTATAACATCCGCCACTTATAAGCAAATAGCTTTGCTATTAGCTTTGCTTTTTCAACACAACGTAATTGATTACATAATTGATTGTTGTGACAGCCAACATCATGGGTGTCTAGCATACCCCTTAGGTGATTTAATTTGGCAATAAGACACGAGGGGATGTGGTATATGGTCAATGTACCACGGCCAAGATCTGTTCATAGGCACGAAGCATTGCGGAGTCCCTGGAAACGGAGTTTAGCCGTGTTATATTGGCAATATAACACAAACCCCCGAGTTGCCATATTGCGATTATAAACTGGTTGCCAACACAATTAGAGCAGGAAGAAATGCTTTGATGTCATGACCATATGGTCTCATATACCACGGCTATCAGCCAATCAGCATTCAGTATTCAAAGCAACCAGTTTGTAACTACAAATACATGTTTGCTTAGGCAGCCTATATTTAAGGCAGAGAGGATGTGCTGTACTTAGGCACACCCCACCGAGTTCCTGGATAATAGGTGATGCCATATCGCTGTTCTAATTGGGTTATCAGCCCAATTGTGGCGTGATGTCATATAGGGAGCAGTTTGGGACACAGAACATAGCCCCACTGCACATAGCCCCACTGCACTTAGGCCCACTGCACTTAGCCGTGGTAGCTATACTGGCAATATACCACAAACCAAGATGCTGTCAATGACCACCTGGTGGTTTCTTTGCCCCCATCCAGACCAGCCTCATGCCTATCTACCTAAGATGCAAATGACCACTAAGATATAGGTTTTCCACTGTGTCTGTCAGGCTCCACCCAACCATCATTATGTCCAGTAAGCGGGCCAAGGGGAAGACTACCAAGAAACGACCCCAGAGGGCAACGTCCAACGTGTTCGCCATGTTCGACCAGTCCCAGATACAGGAGTTTAAAGAAGCCTTTAACATGATCGACCAGAACCGAGACGGTTTCATCGACAAAGAGGACCTCCACGACATGTTAGCTTCACTAGGTAACCACTAATACCTGCCTTTATCACCAAACCCATACCCCGTGACCCCTACTCTAAAATTATCCTACCCCCAAACCTCATTAGCAAATCTTTTGTGCAGGGACGGTCTAATGTTCAGATTTGGAAATTCATTGGAGGTCTGGACATTTTCTTCTTTTGTCTGAAGAAGACAGTTATTAAACCATTTGTGTTCCCTGAAGGAGGGATGTACAAGTCCTGGTGTCATTTATAAATGGTGAAATTTAAACTAATATGGAGGCCAATACCCTGAAATTAATCTAATATGGAGGCCAATACCCTGAAATTAATCTAATATGGAGGCCAATACCCTGAAATTAATCTAATATGGAGGCCAATACCCTGAAATTAATCTAATATGGAGGCCAATACCCTGAAATTAAACTAATATGGAGGCCAATACCCTGAAATTAATCTAATATGGAGGCCAATACCCTGAAATTAAACTAATATGGAGGACAGTACCTTGAAATTAAAACAATATAGAGGTCAATTACCTGCATTTAATGCTGACAGTCTTCACTTTAATAGTCACTATAATTTTAAATCCAAAGTTCTGGAAGATAGAGCTGAAAAAATCCCATTTGTCCTTAATCCTCAGGAGTTGACTGTAACAGCCTTATTTGTGTCACTGGTCTGTCCAGGGAAGAACCCAAGCGATGAGTACTTGGAGGCCATGATGAATGAGGCTCCTGGTCCCATCAACTTCACCATGTTCCTCACCATGTTTGGAGAGAAGCTGAACGGTACCGATCCCGAGGATGTCATCCGCAATGCCTTTGCCTGCTTTGATGAGGAGGGCACTGGTAGGTTAACCGCCAACACAGCCAGTCAAAGGGCATGCTGTAGAAATAAGGAATCCCCTGGTAGGTTTAGACATAACGCTGGCCTCTAAACACGAATATGTTGTAGTGGGTGTAAACAAGATGTCAGAGCAGGGCAGCAGACAGACTAATGGATTTAGGGGTTGGGTCAGTAACGGATGTTTGCAGCCTGTCCCTAGTGACTATGAAGAATGATGCAATACCTTGGCTGGTACTATTAAATCAGTATTAATATGTAAAATATTTAATAAATATCTTTACTATGCAATATGTTTAAATATATCCACAATGCAATATGGTTGATGAATATCATCAATCTGTAATGTCGAATCCCTCTGCAGGTGTGATTCACGAGGACTACTTACGCGAGCTGCTTACTACCATGGGAGATCGCTTCACGGACGAAGACGTAGATGAGCTGTTCAGAGAGGCTCCCATCGATAAGACGGGCAACTTCAGCTATGTCCAGTTTACACGAATCCTCAAGCATGGGGCTAAAGAGAAGGATGATTAGACCTTAACCCCTGGTCAACTCCATGCAGGGCCATGTCTATCCTTGTACTGAATAATTAATTATGGTCTTTGCTTGGTTGGGAACTTCCCTAAACCTGGTTGTCTAGGGTCTCTGTTTTTGGCTAGTGTTACGGACGTGCAATTTTCTAATGTATGTACATACGCAATTTCAACCTGTTAAAGCCACAGCTGTGCTATTTTCAAGTTGTTGTGCAAGACTTGGTAATTTACCTGTCTCATAGCAGCTTGCTTGTTCTCAGACAGAAGGTGGTGGAAATATTCAAGCTGTGTCCCTAAAACATCTGATACAAGGTCCCAGTTCACACAACACTGGTTGAGATATTTGCCCAGCCCAAATCTGTTTTTAGCAGAAACACTTTTGTTTAGGGTATAAAACTTGAAAAACATTGTTTGGGAAAACTGCAACTTTAAATAGTGACTCTGGTACACTTATTGACAGTAAGCAATTTCACAGTTTATTAGTTAAAATACATGCAACTGCAATGAAGGTGTCTCCATAACCAGTCCTAACCCAGGGGTCACTCAGAGCCACTGGAAGGCGTCTCCATAACCAGTCCTAACCCAGGGGTCACTCAGTCACAGGAAGGCGTCTCCATAACCAGTCCTAACCCAGGGGTCACTCAGTCACAGGAAGGCGTCTCCATAACCAGTCCTAACCCAGGGGTCACTCAGTCACAGGAACGCGTCTCCATAACCAGTCCTAACCCAGGGGTCACTCAGTCACAGGAAGGCGTCTCCATAACCAGTCCTAACCCAGGGGTCACTCAGAGCCACTCTGCTCACAGTCATGTAGTCAACCAGCTGTGAACACCATCCATCCATGTCTGCTGACTCAAGGTTGGTTCCTTATCAGCCCTGTTGGTTTCTCTGGTCGGAGACAATCTGAAACCTTCTGGCCAGGTGATGCGCCAACGGACTGTGTACAGCCAGCCAACGATACCCCATACAGACATTAGACACAGAAATGAGAGATTAAAGGAAGAATAGAAATGCGCACACATAACACTTAGTAAATAAAGAGTCAATTATGTGGGAATCACAGTTATGATTCTATCAATAAATGTACAGTAATGATTCTGTTAGAATTAATTTACAGTTATGATTGTTATAATTATTTTAGTTATCATTCTGTTATTATTAATTTTGTTATGATTCTGTCATAATTAATGGTACTAATATGGAAATAATAACCCACCTTACAAACTCTAATATCCTCCATGTGTGTCAAAAAAAAGTGTAGATGATGCTAGTGAGTCTCCTATTTAGAAGTTCTTTTGCAATTACTTTTATTTGATACTATATAGGATTAAATCAACGTTAAAACGATTGACACTGACATGCATTTCAAGCATGCCACAGACAATGTCAACATGAAACCAAGGTGGTAAGTTGTTCTAACTTTCGATTTAATCCTATACAGTATAAAATAGCGCTATATGTACACCGATCAGCCATAACATAATGACCACCTGCCTAATATCATTCATCCACATGAATGGCAGGACCCAAGGTTTCCCAGCAGAACATTGCACAAAGCATCACACTGCCTCTGTCGGCAAGCCTCTACTTCCCATTGTGCATCCTGGTGCCATGTGTTCTCCAGGTAAGCGACACGCATCTTTAGAAAACCATTCTGCAATTATGTTAGCACAGCTGAAAACTGTGGTGCTGATTTAAAGAACCACTAAAAGTGGCCATTCAGACTAGTTGAATATCTGAAGCATCAGCAATTGTAGGTTTGATTACAGGCTCTAAATTAACAGACACTGGACAGAGGAAGATAGGAAAAAAAGATCAGCATCTCAGTCGCCATGGAACAACATTAATGTCTACACTGTATTTCTGATGAATTTGATGTTATTTTAATGGACAAAAAATGTGCTTTGCTTTCGAAAACAAGGACGTTTCTGAGTTACCCCAAACTTTTGAACTGTGGTGTATATATTTTTTGATCTCTATACACTCACATATACACGTAAATACATAAAATGTAATTCTCACACAATATCTTGGAGATTAAAAAATGTACAGCTCCAGAAAAAATTAAGAGACCACTGCACCTTTTTCTTTCCTTTCCAAAAAAGTCAAAAAGGAAGGTTTTGAGTGAGGAACAGAAGGGTTAAAATTAAGAGACCACTGCAAATTGAACGCTTCTGTTCCTCACTCAAAACTTTCCTTTTCAACTTTTTTGGAAAGAAAAAGGTGCGGTGGTCTCTTAATTTTTTCCGGCGCTGTATGTATAGTGGAGATGTGAGTGTATGTCTTACTGGACATAATGGTGATTAGCTGTCAGGGTGGAGCCTGACAGACACAGTGGAAACAAAAAACAAAATCAGAAATAAATTTCAAGCAAACTTTGTGGCGCAACAAAAACCATGTCAGTTTTTATTTGACACAACGTGACAACAATCATATCTCAAGTTTTATTTGATACAACAGAATTCATGAAACGAGAGGTACCAGTGTCTTTCAGCCGGTCAGGAGGAGCGGTCATCTATCTGAATAGTCTGTGTAAAGAGTAATATGACATATTACATGCTGGTGTCACAACTGCGGACAACTCTGATAGTATGATAGACTCCAATTGGTACCAACAGGCCCTTCCTGACCGGTAATGACCTGACAGTACTACAGTCCTCTATGCATCCAAAAATCCACTTATCAGGAGAAAAGGACAAACATCCAACTTCTCAAGTCCTCACATGTTGACAGAGAACACGCACACACACACGCACGCACACACGCACGCACACATGCACACATGTACACGCTCAAGACTACAGAGGATCTAATGTTGTTGTTTTCTTACTTTGTTCAAATATGTTATAGACAGCGAGCACCATGTCAGATGTCCCTGAGAATGAAGCGCAGGGGACATTCTTCAGCAGCTGCCATTGTCCTCTCTTCCCTTCTCTCCTCACCAGGTGTCACTCTGTCCAATCAGCTCTTAAGTCACAATAAGGGAGCTATGTTGCCATGACAATAAATCTACTTCAACTGTGTACAATATTCCCTGTTTAGTGCCCTTGTGTGGCTCAGAATGTCATAGAGCTACCAGAGAACACCAGAATCAGAGCAACAAGTAAAGCAGGGAAAGGCCACCTGAACGGCCCAAAAACTTCTGGTTTTTGTTTCCACCTGGTCATTGATTGTACTCTACTTCTAACCTGAATCCGCCCCTGGTTAGAAGTAGAGGATGAAAGCAAGCAAGAAGTGTCACAAACCATGGTGAGACCAGAGGTCACAGCAGAATGAGATGGAACAGAGGTCACAGCAGAAAGAGATGGAACAGAGGTCACAGCAGAATGAGATGGACCAGAGGTCACAGCAGAATGAGATGGAACAGAGGTCACAGAAAGAGATGGAACAGAGGTCACAGCAGAATGAGATGGACCAGAGGTCACAGCAGAATGAGATGGACCAGAGGTCACAGCAGAATGAGATGGACCAGAGGTCACAGCAGAATGAGATGGAACAGAGGTCACAGCAGAAAGAGATGAAGAAAAAGACACCAGAGGTCACTGCAGAGAGAGATAGAGACAAGAGATCACATCAGAGAGAGATAGAGACCAGAGGTCACAGCAGAGAGAAATAGGCACTAGAGGTCACAGCAGAGAGTGACCAGATGTCACCAGAGAGAGAGAGAGACCAGAGATCACAGCAGATAGAGAGACCAGAGGTTGGTGGAGAGAGAGACCTGAGGTCACAGTAGAAAGAGAGACCAGTGGTTGGTGGAGGGTGAGAGATCCACTGGTGCAGAGCAGTGGGATGGACATAGTCAGAGGTCCCAGATGGTGATCCAGTAGATCTCTAAGAATCAGCCAGGGCCATGTTCTTGGACTGGATCTTAGCCAGGTGGTCTGATATCCCTGCTTCTATCTTGTCACACTGAGCAAGGAACCCCTGGAGGAGGAGAACCCAGGTATCAGGATCACATTCTCCATGGTTCTACAGATAGTTCACACAGGGAATAAGCAGCTAGTGATGAACACACACGGAATAAGCAGCTAGTGATGAACACACGCAGAATAAGCAGCTAGTGATGAACACATGCGGAATAAGCAGCTAGTGATGAACACACGCGGAATAAGCAGCTAGTGATGAACACACGCGGAATAAGCAGCTAGTGATGAACACACGCAGAATAAGCAGCTAGTGATGAACACACGCAGAATAAGCAGCTAGTGATGAACACACGGAATAAGCAGCTAGTGATGAACACATGGAATAAGCAGTTAGTCATGAACACATGGAATAAGCAGCTAGTGATGATCACATGGAACACAGGCTCACCTGAACTGTTTTTACTAGGCCCTTCTTCTTCATCCGACAGTCACTAAAGTTCTCTGGTAACGTCTGTTAACATAAGACAGCTGTTTGATTGTGTAATCATACAGAATAAAGGACGGAAGGAGAGTGGACCCTCTGGCAAGGGTTCACCAGTTAGACCAGAGGTGAGGTCAGTAACAGTTAGACCTGTGGTACCAGAACACCTTACCAGAAAGAACGAACATTAAAGATGCATCAGAGGTTTTTTGACCACTGGTTGTAAAAGTGGCACTGTTGAGCCAAAACTGGTCACCAGAAATTGTGTACTATAATGCATGTACCCGTCTGATGACAACCAATCATGGCTAACAGAGGTGTGAGGGGGATTCTTTTGAAATGGTCATTTGATTGTTGCTTTTTTTAAGAAGTCAACTTCTACATTTTTTAAGAAATTGATCATTAGGTCAAGCCTTCTTATTAATGTAAATTTAATATGAAATGTTTAGTCTTTTATAGCATTTTTCACAATAACAGATTTAAAATTAATTACCACAACAACAATAAATATGAAGAAAAGGAGAAAACTATTTAATTTTCTTATTATTCTTTTAAGTGGAATTCCACAAAACAATTAAAAGATACAGTAATGGACAAATAAATTACTTTATTAAACACAAATTTATTTGACATATCTTTATTAAGACATATCTTTTTACCGAAATAAAGATCTGAATGATTACATTTTTGATCATTTGTTATATATATTATCAAAAATGTAATCATGTTATATATATCAAAAGGGTGAAGAAATTATATTACCTTGCAGCAATGTTGGAACTTATTGATGTATTAATGCATCATGGGAGAAGGCACATTTTTTTTAAAACATCCTTGTGTTTTTAATGAAAATGTGAACAAAATTCCGGATATGAGAAATTTGAACACACAATATATTTTCTTTAACAAATTTATATTTTGATTTTCTAATTTCAAATGCATTCCTTTTGATAAGGTGTTGGACATTAGAACCAACCATGCAGTATTTAAGTACTTAAAAAAATAACAGATTACCAAAATTTTGTATTCAGACATATTGCGTTAATGAGAATATTGTTGAAAATGCATGAAAATAGCCAAACAATGTGCTGAAATTTGTAAAACGAATTTGTAAAAATAATTTGCAAGAATAGTAATGCCATGTAATTACAAAATGATTGTTAAACTCATTACTGCCATGGTACAATGACGGTTTCATGAGAATCAACCGCAACAGAGATTCTAATTTGATTATAGGTTATGTACATATAAACAACATATTAAACATTCAGGCCAAAATGGGAGGTTAAATAAAAACTTAGGTTTTTAAAAAAGGCCCAGACTGCATCTTTAAATGATTTGAATGAATTCATCAAAATATTTTAGTGAAACATCAAACAGCAAATTACTGTGGAATTTTAGCAGTAACAACGGCTGGCCAACAGTAACCAAATGGAGAAATTAGTCCAGTAGTGTTGAACTATTCTCCTTGTTGAACTATTCTCCTTGTTGAACGCAGCTCAGTGCTAACTGTATTTTTACCATAGAGTCCACCTGCTCCAGAATCTTCATGAATTGTTCTGATGCCACCTTCACTCTGTGGTCCAGTTTCCCCAGAGCCTCAGCCTGTAGGTCCTTAGCTAGGAACCCCTGCAAAACACAAAAACCCACGTTATTAAATATAAACCTCAAGATATTAACAATAACTGCTAGAATAAATCTGTAGATAATCAATAGGAATGACTGGTAGAATAAATCTCTAGATAATAAATAGGAATGACTGGTAGAATAAATCTCTAGATAATCAATAAGGATGACTGGTAGGTTAGATCTCTAGATAATCAATAAGGATGACTGGTAGCTTACACCAGACCAAACAACACAGAAGAGCTGAAGGCCGCTATCAAGCAACCTGGGCTTCCATAACACCTCAGCAGTGCCACAGGCTGATTGCCTCCATGCCACACCGCATTGATGCAGTAATTCATGCAAACGGAGCCTCCACCAAGTATTGAGTGCATAATTTAACATACTTAGGAAACCTTTGCAGGTGTTTTGAGTTAATTAGCGAATTAGAGCTCTTCTCTGGGCAACATTTCTGTATTGTACATTTTTTATTCTAATATTTTGAGGTACTGGATTTTTGATTTCCATGAGCTGTGAGCCATAATCATCAAGATTGAAACAAAAAAGGCATGAAATGTTTCACTTTATGTGTAATGAATCTAGAACATACAGCTCTGGAAAAAATTAAGAGACCACTGCAAAATTATCAGTTTCTCTGGTTTTACTATTCATTGGTATGTGTTTGAGTAAAATGAAAATTTGTTTTATTCTATAAACTACTGACAACATTACACCCAAATTCCAAATAAAAATATTGTCATTTAGAGTATTTATTTGTAGAAAACAACAACTAGTCAAAATAACCCAAAAAAGATGCATTGTTTTCAGACATCAAATAATGCAAAGAAAACAAATTCATATTAATTTTTCAACAACAAAATACTAATGTTTTAACTTAGGAAGAGTTCAGAAATCAATATTTGGTAGAATTACCCTGATTTTTAATCACAGCTTTCATGCGTCTTGGCATGCTCTCCACGAGTCTGTCACATTGCTGTTGGGTGACTTTATGCCACTCCTGGCACAGAAATTCAAGTAGCTCAGCTTTGTTAGATGGCTTGTGACCATCCATCTTCCTCTTGATCAAATTCCAGAGGTTTTCAATGGGTTTCAGGTCTGGAGATTGGGCTGGCCATGATAGGGTCTTGATCTGGTGGTCCTCCATCCACACCTTGATTGACCTGGCTGTGTGGCATAATTCTCAGCATTGGGAAACATTGTCAGAGCAGAAGGAAGCAGGCGTTCTTCCAGGATAACCTTGTACTTGGCTTGATTCATGCGTCCTTCACAAAGACAAATCTGCATGATTCCAGCCTTGCTGAAGCATCCCCAGATCATCACTGGACCTCCACCAAATTTCACAGTGGGTGCGAGACACTGTGGCTTGTAGGCCTCTCCAGGTCTGCGTCTAACCATTAGACGACCAGGTGTTGGGCAAAGCTGAAAATTTGACTCGTCAGAGAAGATGACCTTACTCCATTCCTCTACGGTCCAATCCTTATGGTCTTTTGCAAACTTCAGCCTGGCTCTTCTTTGCTTCTCATTGATGAAGGGCTTTTTTTTAGCTTTGCACGACTTCAGCCCTGCCCCTAGGAGCCCTTTTCGAACCGTCCTCATCGTGCACTTCACCCCAACTGCTGTTTGCCATTCTTTTTGTAGGTCACTTGATGTCATCCTATGGTTGTTGAGTGACATTCAAATGAGTTGACGGTCATCTCGGTCAGTGGACAGTCGTTTTTGCCCTCTACCAGTCTGTAGCTTTGTTGTCCCCAATCTCTGTTGCTTGACCTTGTTCTTATGAACACCTCATTTTAAGTAAAATGAGGTGTGCCTGTGTTGGAATTTAACAGACACTGGAATGGAATGGCTGCCATACATGTAGAAATGCTGATTTAAGAAAAATTAGGAGTGGTCTCCTGATTTTTTCCAGAGCTGTATGGTGTCACTTTTTGATTTGAATTACAGAAAAAAATTGACTTATTCAAATTTTTTGAGATGCACCTGTAGATAATCAATAAGGATGACTGGTAGGTTAGATATCTGGATAATCGATAAGGGTAGGCCATCATTGTAATGAGATTTGGTTCACAGATGACTTAACCTGGTTTAAAGAAAATAAATAGTGGCTACAGGTTCATTTTGCAGACCAACTACCTAGTGTAGCCTGTGTTACACTGCCAACATCTGTCCTCACTCACTGAGTTGACAAGGACACATTGATCTGTCCTCACTCACTGAGTTGA
>JACXGI010013283.1:0-21261 GCA_016801175.1 Esox masquinongy | reverse complement strand
GTCAAAAAACATCTAAAAAAGCCAGTCCAGTTCTGGAACAGCATTCTTTGGACAGATGAAACTAAGATCAACCTGTACCAGAATGATGGGAAGAAAAAAGTATGGAGAAGGCTTGGAACGGCTCATGATCCGAAGCATACCACATCATCTGTAAAACACGGTGGAGGCAGTGTGATGGCATGGCCATGCATGGCTTCCAATGGCACTGGGTCACTAGTGTTCATTGATGATGTGACAGAAGACAGAAGCAGCTGGATGAATTCTGAAGTGTATAGGGATATATTGTCTGCTCAGATTCAGCCAAATTCATCTTTACAGATGGACAATGACCCAAAACATACAGCAAAAGCAACCCAGGAGTTTTTTAAGGCAGAGAAATGGAATATTCTACAATGGGCGAATCAATCAGCTGATCTCAACCCGACCGAGCATGCATTTCACTTGCTGAAGACAAAATGTAAGGAAGAAAGACCCACAATCATACGACAACTGAAGACGGCTGCAGTAAAGGCCTGGCAAAGCATCACAAAGAAGGAAACCCAACATTTGGTGATGGTCATGCATTCCAGACTTCAGGCAGTCATTGCCTGCAAAGGATTCTCAACAAAGTATTAAAAATGCCCATTTTATTCATGACTATGTTAATTTGTCCAATTACATTTGAGCCCTGAAATAAAGGGACTGTGTATGAAAATGGTTGCAATTCTTCAACGTTTCATATGATATTTTTGTTCAACTCCTTGAATTAAAGCTGAAAGTCTGTACTTCAATTGCATCTCGGTTCTTTCATTTCAAATCCATTGTGGTGGCATACAGAGACAAAATTATGAAAATTGTGTCAGTGCCCAAATATTGACCTAACTGTATGCTGGAGCTTTAGATGGGAAGACCTGTGTGTTATATATTAAGTAGGATGCAAATGTTTGAGGAGACATTTTTTTAAAGCTATTTATTTGGGCAGTACAAAGTACACACTTTGACTGTGAGAAGAATTCTTTAAAGAAATGGCCTTTTAGGGTATGTTGCAGCTGGGACATGTTTTGCAGAAAGGCAACACGATGAACTGATTGCAAGAATGATCTCTTATACACAGCACCTTGCCCAAAAAGGTCATTTAATGTAAGACTTCTTCTCACGGTTGAAGTGTGTACTACAAGGCCAAATGAATTTGCCAAATAGTTATCAAGCACTTCATTGAATTTCATTCTGATCCTCAACGAAATAATGTTAATTAAATGGAGACTTGTTGGGTTTTCCACTGCATATTCTGCAGTGGCGTTTCTAGAATATTTTACATGAGGTGGCAGAAGGGTGGCAAGTTGAAATTGAAGGGTGGCTTATCCTTCTATTGTTGGTTACGTCCACTTTATCTATACAAATCCAGTTAATGAAAACGGACAGTGTAATGTCTTGCTAATAAATATCATTCATGTTCTACATTTTGACGTTTATGTGTTCAAAGTTTGGTATGACTCTTTGGTGTGCAAAATCTCAATGAGTGTTGGGAGTTCCCTAAGTATTACAAATTGAGGGAAAAGATGCAGGATTTTACTTTGACACGTTGTTTATATTATTCTGCCTAGTGCAGATGCATAAATCAATGCATCCTGAAAATGCTTTACATTGCTTGAAATAATACGCAAACATTAAATATAGGCTACTGAGGTTATAGAGTAGCAATTTAATATACTAACAAAATTTAAAATACAACTGTTAATCACATATGACCACACATCACATTTTGTTGATGTTATAGAGATCTCCAGAGATGTCTAATTTAGAATTATTGTGGATAAACCTTAACTTTCGCCACAGATGAAATTAACCATTTAATTAGCAAGCTACATCAACAATGGTCAATGCCGTTGCTAGCTATCAGGACAAGCAGTACATGGCAATGACGGCAAGCTACTTCATCTGCACATTTTCTAGCTCGCGAACTTTACCAATAATATTGGCGATTGCATTACATTACATTATCAGACATATCTTACATCACATTATCAGACATGTCTAACCTATAATAAATGGCTGCTGCTAATGCAAGATTAATTTACAAGATTACATTTTGTATCGTATATGTAGTAAAAATGTGCAGCAGTACCTTTTTCTAGTACTGATCCTGACTGCTCAGTTGCTTAGAGTACCATGGACCGAGGCCCGGTGTTTTCAATGGAAGGAAGGGAGAGTAGCACGGTGGGCGGACTCAGGAAGAATAACTGTTAAAGCAGCACCACGTTGACAACGAGCTGTACAAAAGGTACCCTATGGCAATTGTGCCATCTAAGGTAACCTTTTGTATTAGCTTAAACAATTGGAAGGTTGTCATAAAGGCGTTCATGTACGAAGCAGAGGACAACGAGTTCAAGTCTAGTCTTCAACTTGTCCAGAATGTTTCATGACATTTCTAGCCATCTCATAATATATCAATTATCTTTTGGACTACATAAAAAATATTATTACCTTTCTTTGTGCTAATGTTTATTTGTATTTATTGTAATGTTAAATTGTGTTTTTCTGACTAAAGAAACACCTACTTATAAAAAATTCTGGTGTTCTCAAACATTTGCATAGCACAGTACTTTAATTTGGGAGAGATTGAAAATGAAAGTGGATCGTTTCCAAATCAACGTTATAAATACAGGTGATATATTTTCCCTCCAACAGATCATGTTTATAGTTTGTATTATATTGGTTGTATGAGTCAGGGTTTCAAGAGTTTTCTTCTGTGTGAGTTCTGTGTGAGTTGTCACACTGTTTATAAGAAGCCTTAGGTTTTTCAGAAAACGTATGGGTTTTAGAGTGTTCAACCTAAAACACGACCAACTCTGATATTGTCCACTCAATTCACGCTAGTTATCAAGACCTACATACTTTAATACATGAAACAATGAACTTAAATGATCCAAACAACAATACAATGATCTTCATCATCATTATCATCATTATATGATAACAGTAACAATTCATTGTCAACCTTCCTCCTTACATCTAGGAATACAAAACCAACAAATGACAGGAAATATGTGCGGAAGAAACTACATTGGGGGAAAGGTTCAGATACAGGTAGACGATGGATATACAATATACAGTATAGCCTATATCTCCACAAACAACAGTTACATGCATATCCTTAAATTGTCTGTCCCTGTGGCAAAAACATGGAATAATAACATAATAATCTTGAAACAAAACACCAGTGAATATTCCTGTTCCTCTTCCTTTTCAGTCGTCATACTTGCGGTTTTCATAAAAGACCGTCCCCTTCAGTCCTAAAACGTCATGGCAACACATTTTACCAATGTCTGAAGTTACAGATTAGGCCTTTAAACAGTCCAGAAGGATGCAGTGAAGGCTTCAGAGACCGAGTGTTTAAATTAGGACACTGACTGTACTCCCTCCTTCCTCTATCTCGTTCTTGTTTCTGTGACCTTCCTCTTCTCCTCGGTCTAATTCAGAAGTCCATTGACATTGATCTGTGCTGAGACATCTCACAGATGTCTCTCATGCTCATCCCTCTGCGTACATACACATCACGCCTCCCTCCATCTTCCTCTACCTCCTCTTCCGTCACCCTATCCTCCCTCCCCCTCTCCCAGGCCCCCAGGCCATCACCCACCAAAATTCCTGACTGTTTCATACTAGGCCAGCTTTTCTTCCTCAAGTTGCTGTTGACGCATCTCAGTGGGGGCAAGGGGCCTGGCTGACTTTGGGTGAACTCCCCCCTGAAGGGGGGCAGCTCCACAGATCCCATGCCCAGAGAGGAAGCTTGACGGCAGGGCTTGGCGGTGAGGGAGGCCTGGGAGCCACAGTGGTGCTCATGGATGCAGCGGGAATTGGCAGAGGAACGTCTCGGAGCATGGATAGACGGGAGTTCGTCTGGTAGGTCTAGGTCTGCAGACAAATCCTTAGAATGACAATGATTATGGTAGCCATCTTCACACAGTGATCGTCATCATCAACTAATTTATTAACAAAGTGAAATAGAGCCAACTATGTAGTATTAAATATAATATAGTGAATTGCATACGTATATGCTAATTTTGGTGTTTAGAGAGAACCCACCTTCTCTTTGAGTGAAAAGAGTTCATAGTGTGGGGGCTGAAACACTTCCTGGAAGTCGGCTCGATTGAAAATGGCACTCTTTCGTGCCAACACCTGAAAACAAACAAGGGTAAGGAGTACAATAGTAGAAAAATAGTTGTTTTGGGATAGCAGAAGAGAACCCAAGAGTTCTTCATAAAGGTACCCAAAAGAACCCAAAACAGTTACCCAAAAGCCACAACAATTACCCGAAAGTACAGTACAAACCCATTGGAAAATTATAAAAACATTCCTCACAGTTAAGCTTCCAGCAAAGACACAAACACTAAGTTAAGTTGATTTGCATTTGCAAATACCCTCTGTGTCCCAGCTTGCAAAAAAACCTGGGCAGAAAAGATCAGCCCAGGCTTTTGGAGTATGCAACACTAAAAACGAGGGTAAGAAATGGTCTAGGCAGCTTTACACATTTCCCAGCAAACAGTGTGAAAGTTTCCTGAATAATTTGTAGGTTGACTTTATCCTAGAAGTACAATAAAAATGCTAGGGAAATAATAAGGAAGAAATTGGATGTATAATATTGGCGGAGGAATAACAAGCGAGCAAACTACGCAGCCCTGTTGCCACAAGGAAAAGCAACCAGCATACATAGTTATAGCAGCAAATTAGCCTTCTCTACTTCCACTAGATAAAATATTAGTGTGAGGGCCACTAGAACAAACTCATGCATTCCTTAATGGAGGGGATGCATTACTTCAATGGGGCTCCAGTGGCAGCACCAAAGGTCACCAGAGGCAGACAACCCTTGTAATAGAAAACAAACATTATTTTAAATACTTTTGGGTTCATTTTGGTACTTCTCAGTACTTTTTGATACCTCTTTGGGGGGCAGGCATTGCTGTTCTTTAGGCCAGTTTTGTCTAGTTTTTTGTACCTGTGAGAAGTTATTTGGGGTAGTGTTGGGTAATTCTAAAATTCTAAAAAGTAATTATGGACCTATAAATGTTTTAATAGCTGATCTTTTCTTGCCCAGAAATATCCATTACATGACTAACAAATCTACATTACAAACAATTGGCAGCAAAAAAAATATTTAGAATCTGTAAAATATTTGGTTGCTACACACCTTCTTACGTGGCTGTTTGATTTGCACAAGTATGGAGATAATGAGTAGAAGGACGACGAGGCCTGTAGACACACCTATAACTGTCCCGTGGGTCTTAGTAATGTGATGAAATATACCTTTTGGTTTCTTCTCTACAGAGACAAAAACATGGGAAGAAAGGGTGAGGGAAAAGACAGAGAAATGGTATGAGAGAGACTTAGGTCCTCTTTCCACTATCATATATTATAAAAGTATCAAAGAATAATTATTTCATTGTATACACTTGTATCCATGTTTGTGCATGTTAGTGATGACCATTCCAAGTATTTTCAATGAGCCCACTTTTCTAGCTCTGTTCACCTAAAAGATATCTAAAGGATCCCAAAATGTTCTTTATTCAAATCACTGCTTATCAATCAACCTGGAAAATATTTCAAATATCCAAATTAAATCCCCAATAGTGTAACATTAAGTCAGTTCATGAAATGAATGTTCAACGGCACATCTGATTTTCACTTAATCAAGCATCTGTTTGGGGCAGATATGCCCTGAAGGCAGGAATAAATATGATTGGCTGACTCATTGGAGAGGGAGAATCTTACATTTAAAACAGGCTGAATGTTCTAAGTTGATATTGGACCAATGTAAGTGTTTGTCCTTACCCCCTTACTCAAACCCTTAACCTTAATCCTTACTTAACCTTAACTTTAACACTTACTCAAACCGTTTTACAATTAAACTTAAATTGAGTGATTTCAAAGTTGCAATGTAAGCTATGCAATCTCCACTGAGTCAACCAATCACATTAATTTCGGCCTCCAATATACGTTTGAGTCAGTAAAACTCCAGAATTCCTTCAACGGACTATAATATTACATGGCTTAGATACTGAGGGTGATTGAGTTGGAGGTGAAGACAATTGCAATTAGCCTACTGTTATTATTTAGCTTTGTGTAGCTAAGTATACAGTATTTTATATAGGCTACCTTATGTAGCCTATGAAAACATGTCTGATAAGGGGCTGGTCAACTGTCTGTACATATCCCCTCAATTCCACAATCCACTCTCGGCTTGTCTGTCAGTACATGCCAGTATAAACTGAAATGCCATTTATGGTCAGAACATTATAATACAAATAAACAAATAAACATTATGTACAGTAAGAGGGAAATTGAAATTATTATGAACATTAACCAGGGTGACCAGTGTGAAATATCTACCCAAGCACAGGTTATTACTGGAATAGCAGATGTTGTGGAGTGAGCAGAGGTGTTGACATGTCCTAATTGATCCATTCAGTATGAGGATGTTTGGATGACAGACAGGTTAAGGCAAACTCTGAATAGTCTACTTTTTTGGGGGGTATTGGAATAGGTAGAAGGCAAAGAAGGATCCTTTAAATATTGTTGTGTAAAAAGACTAGGTGCCTTAAGGCTTGATTCTAAAGATAATTACAGTGGTATGCACTGAGTCTCGCCCTAACTTTGGAGCTAAACAAGCCGTGCATGTGCTCTTGTGCACCATCACATGTAAATGCATTTTGTCGTTGCCCACCAGAAGCAATCATGACACGCAATCCAAATACCAAAATCAAATGTCAACCAATGTTATTACTTTAGAGACAGGTCTAAACATTCACAGAGACTATGCTGAGGTATCTTGCTTTTGCTGGATTTAAATAGTCTTTTTTTTTTTACTGGAACTTTGTAGAATGTAGACTCAGAGTCATGAAAAAATCATGTTTCTGTACTCAAAGGAATAACCCAGAGATAAACGGGCAAAGGATTGTTTTTGCCGGACCGCGTAAGTGGAGCTGGCTAAGAAGAGCAAATGTCTCTTACTGACTGAGTGACTGACTACCCCTTGTTAAATAGCGTACTGGTTAAAGAAGCGGATTTGTGAACTATAGATCCCGAGGTCGTATCTCCTCGCAGGCGAAGCGATGTACGCATTATGAATTATTCCATATAAGACGAAAACTTCGCTGGCTAAAACCGTTAGTATCTACATTATAGTAAGCCTGAAATAAAACAATTTACGGTTATATTGCGACTGTTTCTGGTGGATTTTCGAAGTACGCATCCGTGCATGCGTTTTGGGTCAGGATAGACAAACAAATTTGCTGGCTTAACATACAGTAGTTACGTTATAGTAAGCCTTAACTGAAACTGTATACGGTTATATTGCAACTGCTTCTGGCATGGAAAAGTTCATCTTCAGTCTCGCTAGCAATTGCTCAATTCTTATGATTATTCCTAGGAAGTTAGTAGATACTAGTAAGCCTATTACTGGCTAATAAGCTGTTAAAAATGACCAGTGGCAAAAGCAATACAGTTCATAGACGCTATGGTGGAGGTAAACTTAGTAAGAAACGTTAGTCAGTTTAACACAATCCTCAATGGAGTCTAGCGACTTCTGAATCGTGTAATGCCGTGGTGTAGTGGTTAAATACAGTGCCTCTTGCATGGAAGACCTAAGTTCAAATCTATTGAGAACAACATTTATTAATTATTTCTGGTAGATTCCACGATTCTCTCGTCTTTTCACTTGATGAAAAAGTTAGTTATCGTCGCCTTTATTGATAGTTACTGTATAAATGTAATTCACAGATGAAAGAAAAAAGTATGTTGTTTTGCCATGAAAGAAAAAAATACGTTCTTATGCCATGAAATGAAATAGCTTTGGCAGACTCGCTAGCAATTGCTCAATTCTTATGACTATTCCAGTAAGTTGGTAGATACCGGTAAAGGTTATTACTGGCTAATACGCTGTTAAAACGGCCAGTGGCAAACAGCATTCATAGACGCTATTTGTGGTGGAGGTAAACTTAATAAGAAACGTTAGTCAGTTTAACTGTATCAATGGCATTCACGAATGGCCAATTAACTATTAAAACGACCAGTGGCAAAAGAGGATTTGTTCAGGATATACAGATGCTGGGTTTCAGTATAGACAAGAGGCTATACTGACAGCTGGCAAATGTACAGCTCCGTGGTGTAGTGGTTAACGACGCAGCCTTTCACGTGGGTGACCCAGATTCGAATCTCGAGATGGCAACACTTTCTATTGCGGGCCGGCTGAACTAGGCTTGCCTGGTTTCTTGTTAGTATTGCGTTTGAGTATTCCATCCTCTGTGTCACGTGGGTTAGAACGCTAGTGTAAACTAATAAGACAAAGGGAGATCAAGGGTTAAGTTTAAGAATTGCACAGCTCTGATACCTAACACAAAATCTCCAGGTTTTCCAGACATCCTAGATTAGATTCTTCTGGTTTTACAGTCCATTCACCACCAATTACTGGAATATTTCGACCACATGTTTTCCCAATCGTGAGGTAGGATATGAAGATGATACAATGACAGGATAAAACAATAAAATAAGGATGTGTCTCACCTTTACAGTTACTCTCATCCCAGGGAAAGACACAGTTCTGAATACCGTTACACACCACAGAGTTGTTTATGCACATGCTACTGTGACAGAAGAACATATCGCCTCTACATGGAGCTGCAACACACACGCACAGAAACAACATCCGTTTTTTATTCAGGCATACGATGAGTGGTTCATCTAGTCTTTTATGGCGAGGTCTTGGTTGATAAACCCAGATGGCAGACCAAAGCTATTGGACCTAGGGGGAAAGAACGTTCAATCAAACTTAATAAAACATAAAAAGTAATAGCGTCACTAATTTACTTTATGTGGCTGACATCATATCCTGCTCTAATGCAAAATAATCAATTCTTTTGGAAGATGTCATGGATAAATAAAACAGTTCTGATGTTTGAGAGTCAGCGAGAAAGAACAGTGCCGACTCCATCACTAACATCAATAGCCACAACACACATCAAAGGATGTGACAGCTAGAGTCCTGAAGAGACAGCACCCATTATATATGTACACTCCATGTCCACATTTTATAAAACAGAACTAACACGGTCCACAGAAAGATAATAGTCACAAACACTTAAAAATAGAAAAAGCATTCAGATGTAATAAAGCAGTATAGCCTCAATACAAATTGAAATGCACAAGTCATGCCAAACACCTTTTTTCAGTTCAGCACACACAGTCACCAGTGATCTAAAGTTCATAAAGGTACATTATCACCCAGTCACGCAACTACAACTAATGCTTTCAAATGTAGCTTATAGTAAGTCTGCTGGAAAACACTGCACTCGATGACAATCATTTGAAATGTAACCTCTTCTTAAAAGTTAATCTCCAAAAAGGCAATGTTAAAAAATGAGTTACTATATCTATGATATCACCTAGATTCTGAAGAACAAGCCAATAGCTGGTTGAGTTGACAGATATTGTACACTGATATCACCAAAGAAAAATCCTGATTTAATATTTTTTTCTCTTTAATATAAATCCATCTCTTCTCAGCCAAAAAGGAAGATATTGAATCAGAACATTAGAAATACTAAAAACAATTAAATAGAAAAAGTAGAGTAGGTGCCAAAGAAATAGTACATGTTATTGACGAAAAATGAGGGTAAAGAGAGAGCCGGAAAGAAAGACAGGGATAGAGCTAAAAAAAAAGGTGAGCCTTTGACCGAGAAAGATTGAGAATGATTGATAAGTCACAAAAGCAGGTGTAAAACTCATGGCAGACAAACAGGTAAGAAATAGAAAGAGATCTCACGTTCAGCGAAGGACGTAAAAAGCATTCGGAAGCGGCTCAGTCTGCTGCCTTCATCTGCCCACATCCTGACCACGCCCACCTCGTTTTCCAGCATTACATCAGTAGCAACAGTACTGCAGAACTTGGCCTGTAGCAACCATGATGTCACAGCAAATAATTTCAAGTTTCAAAAGAAAAGAGTCAAACATACAATAAACAAGACATACGACACCAAGTAATTATTTTATCTCACTGGTCAAGCTTTTTTCCAGTAAGTTGGTGAATTAGCACTAACTCAGCTATGGTTTTATGAATCCGGACAATGTGGACATGATGGACAATACTGCACAGTAGTGAGTTGTGAGAAAGTGAGTCCTCAGTGCCCACCTTTAGGTTCTCTATGGCGCTGCTACCGTCATACACGGCCACAAAGTTCTTCTTACACTCGTTGGAATTCTCCAACTGATACTCCAGGAAACGGAGGTAGATCTGACAGAGTAAAAAGACAGAGGAGGGTAAGATAACAGAGAATATCTGATGTAGAACTGATAGCTTCTATAGACAACTTAGGCATCTCATGGACGTGTAAAAGACCTTGAAGTTGGGCGGAGCTCGTATAGTCCAGATGCAGTCCACCGCCTGGTCAGGTTTGACTTTCTCCTCCTCCTCCACCTGGCTGGACCGGATCATACCATCAGCTCCACCCAGCTCAAACTGACAGTCTGAGAGGGAAACACTTGATGAGAAGAGCACATTTTATATACTGTTCAACAAAAGATGCATTCCAGGACTTTTGAGAATCACTAGTATACCTCAAGTTTGAAATCGAATGGTTTTAATGACATGGGGCACAAGTACACAATTTTCCGAGACCGGTTTTGATTTGATAATGCCACTTTTACAACCAGCGGCCAAAAATTCCTGAACATATCCTTACGTGTTACTAGTTTTGGTATCTCTAGTTGAAGGTGTTGGAAGTGTTGCGGCTGATTAGTTACCTGAAATAGGATTTAATATTCCTCCAACGTGGAGGTGAAACTCTGGGTCTGAAAAGGACAAAAAAGACAAAAAGGTTTTGAATGCAATCGGACAAGTACAAGTGCAATCGTGGCGAAGGGGTACTGGACCCTGATTCCTGATGCCTAAGTGTGCTAGGTCATTTTTCATTCTTAAAAAAAAACAGTTTCTTGGGGGTTTTATATAGAAGCTTTCAGTTCTTTGAAAAACACTAAATATGCTAAAAATTCAACATTGTTGCAGAGTTAGAAGTTGCAAACAGCAATTGTCATACAAACCTGTGTTTTTGTAAATAATACGCAAGCTAGATGCAAGATGGAGTGGTTTAATGAAAGCATTGCAATCACTCCCTGAGCTGTGGTTGTCCAACTGTTTTAAGCTTTGAGCCCCTCATCACCACCTGACCATCTCTGCTCATTCACGGCAAGGACACTGTTGGATGGACGCTCCATCATCAGGGATGTTTCCCTGCCCCTCGTACCCATCAAGGTTCATTACTTCCCTGGTGCCTGTGTGATGGATATTCACAAGCGGCCTGTTATCACTGTTTGAAAACTACAGCAATGTATCATATTTGCTCAAGTCAGCTCCTACACCGCTGCTGAAAAATCTTAAGAAATATTTCTGGATACTATGCATGCCACAGGAAACCCTTCAATAAAATATTGCTGTTAGAGTGTTCAATTACTGCAGTAATTTTGGAGTGTAACTGCAGTTCAGCTTCCAGAGACTTCCAGAAAGCGTGGTGTAATGTTAAAAATGTCGTGATTATTCCATTGTTTGGGTGGAATAACAACAAAGGCAGATACAGAGCTGCCTATACTCGTTAAATATCATGGCAATACTGTGGGCCTGGTCATGACCCAGGGGCTTTCTACTTACATCCTTTACTGTTGATGTCGCTTTATCTGATCACTACTGTGTATTTTTACTGCCTTTTTTATAACACCAGGTAATACTGAACACAGAATTAAGAACATTTCTACTTATAGAATAATTGTATAAACAATACAGCGTTACCAACTCTACCTTAATCTTGTGACAATTTAGTTTATCAGAATCAGAAAGAGTTTTACTGCCAAGTAAGTTTCACAATAAACTAGGAATTTGTTCTGGTCCGTTGGCACAGCAATTTAGTAAAAAATAAAAATAAAAACAAATAAGAATAGTGGACTGAGCATAAAAACAGTAGACCTAGCATTAATAAATTACTAAAACATATTTTTAAAAAATATGTAAAAAAAAATATGTAAGGTGCAAGAATTGTCCAGTTGATGGTTGTGTGTGTATGTGGGGAGCAGGCTATAGTCAGTTTGGTTCCAGGGGCATGTTCATGAGGCCTACTGCTGTAGGAAAGAAACTGTTCTTGTGGCGAGAGGTTTTGGTGAGCTGCCCAAGTCGTATTTGAGTCCTGTGTGTCAGCACCGTGTTATGCACTTCATTTAATACCTTTTTTTGTAGATGGCAGTGTTGCTTTTCATTCTTTTCCTATATAGTTTGCTTTTGGTTTTTAAGTTCCATCTGTGTGTATTTTGTTTAAGAAATTGATCCTGATAGACCTCAGCCTTCTGTCAGAGGGGAGAGTTATGAATAGTCCATTTCCAGGGTGAAAGGGAACAGCCCCAATCGTTGCCGCTTGCCTCCGTGTCCTGGAGGTGTGTACTGTAGATTGTGTAGAGACGGCAGATTGCAGCCAATCACCCTCTCTGCAGAGTGGATGATGTGCTGCAGCCTGCCCTTGTCTTTGGCAGTGGCTGCAGCATACCAGATGGTGATGGAGGTGGTGAGGATGGACTCTATGATGGCAGTGTAGAAATGTACCATCGTAGTTGAACTGGCAGGTTGAACTTTTTCAGCTGCCTCAGGAAGCACATCCTCTGCTGAGCTTTCTTTGTTAGAGAGGTGATGTTCAGCTCCCACTTGAGGTCCAGTTGGGGGCTAATGTTAACATAACAGTATCCTTGTGAGGGCAATTTCTTTCATCTGTGCAAACTAACAGCTCCCACAGCATTGGGGTTGAATACTTGTACAACCACAATGTTTTTCCCTCTCCACTGACCCATACTTTGTCCATGAAGTGAAATCCCATTCAGCTGATTTCGGAGCAGGTTTTCAAAATATATTTATTTAATGTATATTTAAATGCGGGATGGGTACCGAATGAATCTGTGGTATGGAATCTGTATCTATTTAATTTTAAACTAAACTATAATTTGTATAACATTCATTTTTATTTATTTTAAATTTGTAGGGCTGAAGCTTAGTGTCTAATTTTTTTCTTGATTTTTTAAATTGGGAAACTTTTAAATCACAAATAACAGACAGGCAATTTTTAGCCGATTGAATTTGAGCTTTCCAATGAACTCATGACTATGGCTAGCCTATACCATAGGTGGCAGTCCTCTAGATTGTGGCAGTCCTCTGCATTGTGGCAACCGCCAGCGATATAAAAGCGGCCCTGCCGAGGTTGGATAGCTGGCATAATACTGGTGCTATCTTGATGAGATTTGGTGCTATCTTGATGACATTTTCACTGCCTCCAAATGTCGGTCCCCCACTTCTGGCGCGTACCAATAGCCTTGGCAAAGGGATGGGGAACATTTTTCGCTATCTAAACTCCTATATGATCGTTGCAGGGTGGTAACAGTAATTTCTTGTTCCAAACTACTAAAATATTTTGCTCTATCAAGGCATGTTGTGGTTCAATAGTTGTTACCTGGAGTAAAAGTGTACTGGACCCTAAAGCCCAGTCCCTCCAGCTCCTCATCACTGGAGAAACGAATCCAGATGAATCGTCCACTGGAAAGTACCAGGCCTGGGCTGGAGGAGCCACAGTAGCGGTTGATCAGAGGGGAGAAACTGAACGGACCATCTCTCACCTCGATGTGGTCAAAACGACACTCAAAGGAGAGCTCAATGTAGAAGTTGTCCTCAAACAGAAGCTCAATTCTCTGACGGGGCAGGGCTGAGAGGGAAAGGAGATGATGTGTCATTTTTTCAAAATAGAATTGCAAAAGTTTTAATCACTGTGTGTGTGTGTGTGTGTGTGTGTGTGTGTGTGATCCAGGTCTATTTGTATGTGTGAGGACACACAGGTACATAGTGATAGTTTAGGGCAAGGAATAGGGAACATGGATTTCTCAGTTTCAGGTTCCCCAAAGGATAAGCAAAACAAATATTTGTGCATGGTACCTTCCAGTATGTAGAGGCACTCCTTATTGGGAGGGTAGGTTTTCGGGTAGTTTGGAGAGCTAAACTGGCCGCCGTCAATGTTTCTGATCCAGATGCCACACTGCTGGGAATTCGGAGAAATCTTGCCCACATTCTTAGAGTCTACAGATGCCATGGCAACACCAGTCACCCCACCCCAAGAAGTAAACATTTATTAGTACAGTGATGCCACAATTATTACTTACGTGTAGAAACAATACAAACATAATCACTCCCACCTTTGGCTTTCTGTGCAAGTGCAAAGACTTCCTTTATCAGAAGGAGGACTATCCAGACTGTAAGAGAGAGACAGACACAATAGGAGAATGAGGGGAAGACTGCTTGAGGGAAAAACGGTGGTAAGTCAGGCACCTGCAAGCTCAATCGTGTTTTTGGCCAGGGCATGCTTTCTTCTCCAGTGTATATTTGTCAGTAAATTGTTTCTGGCTAAGCGAGCAGTGAGAAAGGACGCAGAACAGCTTGGTGAGATGTGGATCAGATGTGCATCAGCTGACAAGTTTCAGTCTTCAACTCTACCAAACTTGCAGTGGACTAGCAACAACGAAAGGACATAACAACATAATGAACATCGCACAATTGTGAGGGGAGAAGAATTGGGTAAAAAACAATCATGCTGTTAGTCTAATAGATCCATTAGAATCTAACTGACGAGTCCATTGGGAGTTGAAGCAGGGGCTTCATCACAAAATGGATATCATCATGTTGGGGAGAAAAACTAGACAAAAGTAAACAAAAATTAAAAAATTAAAAAGAATGACCAAAATATATCACTGTGCCATGGCAAAATGTGTAGTACTGCAGGAAATGTGCTTTTAAGCTGCTAAAAATAGTATCTGCTACCAGAGGCACTACCATTTCTTGTCGTATTGAAACAGTCCAGAGGTAATTTGCTTGTTTTTATGGCCCATTAGGGGTCACTAAAATCACAAAGAGGCTTTGGGGAAAATTCAGTTGCTGATAATTAACCTACATTAAAATATAGTTAACAATATCAACGTGAGTTCACCCCGGTTAAGTAATTAATAACAAGGACACACTTTCTCATATTCTGTGTTACGGGATAACACTGAAAGCTACTGTATTGTTTTACACACACACAAAGAAACACTCAGAAGCCAGAGCATTTCAGCAACACAGCTGCTACTGGTGCTTACGAACTGTGCCATCAGACAGCGTGATACTAGAGCTATCACTTAAGCACCACAGGCTGATACTTGCAAATCTCTGAAACAAAGAAATGAAATGTTCTGTGATTTGGTCAGCTGTATCTGCGAACTCTGCCTACGGGAGATTTTGGTATTTTACTATAATGTCTGTCAGTAAATTCAATACAAATAGAAAAGAAAACAATAAGATAAATGTTTTTGTGATTGCTCACTCACTACAATGTGGTGTGTGAACATCATGCCTGTAGCCTCCAGCTAAAGTCTTTGAACTGAACATTCATTCTCTTGGAGTGAAGTAAATATTAACCAGGGATTGTCGAAAAGTGGGACAAAACATGCCCAGCAGTGTATTCTTTAAAAAAGTGACTGAACTGAATGAAAATATAAATGCTTTAAAGTGTTTCATGAGCTAAAATAAAAGGTCCACACAATATTCTATATAGCTTATTTCTTTCAAGTGTTTGCAAAAATGTGTTTACATCCCTTTTAGTGAGCATTACTCATTTGTGTATATAAACTGTAAATCAGCAACAATTTTTAAATTGTTGCATGTTGCATTTAAATATTTTTTTCAGTGTAGTAAAAGAGGATTGTGTTACATTGTTAGATCTTAAACATGACCATTATGTTACTTTTATAAGGTTAAATATTTCTACGGAAATGTCTCTGTGAACATTCAGTCAACACCGTCAGATTTGAAATAAAACCCGATATAAATCCAGAATGAGCAGGGTCAGCTTTAACATTAGAGTCAAATAAAGCAACTGATTAACACTGTACAACATCCGAAAAAGGAGATGATTCTTAACTTTAGGAACACGACCTGATCCACATCAACATGGCTTAAAGAGAGCAGGTCAGCATCCTAACTCTTACCCTAACCGTAACCTAAACTTTATGCCTAAATATATCGCCAACATCAAAGCCCTCAGGCCTTTATCTAAAAATACCCTGAATTCGAACACTAACAGCAATTGTATGTTTTACCCTAAACTTAACAAATTAGCTAAGAAATAATGTTGGGACCAAATCATTAAGTTTTAGTAACGTTGTGGGGATTTCTGGTCCACACATGTATAGTAAAACCAGGATCACACACTGCTGACACCAGACTTATTTGTACTACTAAGTAACTCTATCACTATATACTGCACAATTTAAGCATTTCCATACACCCACTTAATTTACTGTATTATTTCTATTTTTGCACTATAGTGAAGTAGCCTAACTGGCAAGTCGATGCGTTATGTATCCTGTTTGCGCATATGACAAATGTAACTTCACACTAAAACAATGTTTTTTTTATTTATATTTGCGATTTGAATAACATTCGGTTAGAATTAAACAATCAAGGTATTTAAACCGTTGTTATAACGTGTCAATATTCCAAGTTGACATGAATCCAGTTAGAGGTTCTCTTTACATTTTGTTGTAGCTGATACTTTGGTCTATCAAATATATATTTCAAATGTTGCATTAAATATTTGAAACACGCACGCACATACTTCACATACACAAGCACACGCGCACAAACTTACATCTGTACATCATCTCTTCCGCTCAGGATCCTGGGTGGCTTGCTGTTTATTAGGCTACAAACGTTTTTGCTTCCATTCTTTCTTAGACTGCATCCTCTAGTCCAGAAAATGTTTTTTATGCATAGGTAATCAAAGTTAAACTTAATGATAGGTTTTTCGAAATCAAAGGTTTATCTATTTATTTTCCGCACAACACAATTCGGGCAAATCTCACCCCTGGATTGCAGATGTGTTGCTGGTTTATACAAAGTGTCTTAGGAAAAGGTATCAAAAATAGGCCTTCGTGTGAATGTCCAGTAGATTAAAGTCCGAATCTTATCTCAAAGAATAAAAAAACTTTATCATAATGAAAACTAAAATAAGAGTACAAGTGGCGTAGCCTTAACGAAGATTTAATATATTGAACAAAACGATGGTTCGCCCTGTTTTGAGACAGACTCGATCAAAAGGACTATTTCATTTGTATCTTTCCCCGTTTATAGAAAGAGAATGACTATCGGTCACTCTCTCGCCCCCTTGATGAACTGAACCAGCTTGATTGATGGCTAGTGAAGCGCCGTCACTAATCCCGCATGCACACCCATGCTTCCGAATCTTTTGGCGAGCTACCGGGTAGGCTCGTTTGTTTTGGTTTAAATGAAGACTTGATTGATAAGGGTAATTGACGGTTGTATTATTTCATTTACAATGTATATTTTCATAATTAGATTTTTGTTTCAGAATATCGGTCATTCAGTCTCTGACAAACAACACACACGCACAAACACCAGGCCCGACGCCACGAGGGCCTGGTGTTTAGCACCCTTGCCCTTCCTTCAAATACCTCACGTTGTCTCTAAAAAAATTATAATTATTTGATAATTAATTAAATTATTATTATAATTAATTAAAAATTTATATAATATTAACTTTAAATATTACCAACCTTTTGTTTTTATTCAAAACCAAAGAAATCCTTTTAATCCGAAAATAAAAACCGCAGTAAAAATATTTGACCCCAGTTCCATCTGCTTCAGTTCTCCCACATTTGAAGGGCGCCTCCCAACTACAATTTTCAGATTTCTCCCTCAGGTTTTCAGTAGGATTTACATCAAAAACAATAGCGTAGGAGACCCTTGCTGTCCCTACACAATGTCAGCCGATATGCAATACCAGACAAATCTCTGGGTTTTTTTTCCCCCCATACTCATTGCGGTACACACAGTGACATAAAACAAGAGAATGAGTGCTTTTAACTATTCAAACTTGTTGAATGAGTGATTTCCAATTACAGGTACCTACAAATCACCACGAGTGAGTTCAGTTCCAAAATAATGAAGGACCACCTGCTTGAAATAAAAATATTAATTATTTTTATTACTTGTTGAAGGTTCTTGGCCGTTTTAGGTTTTATTTTGGAATAAGCTATGATTTTAAGGTAAGGTTTTATTTAACCGCAAACCAAAAAAAATACATACTGTACGTGGTTCACAAAATATTTTTTTATTTCAACACTAATAGTATTCTTAACTGTTTTCAAATATCATAACCCAAAGTTATGGAATGCTTTGCATAGTAACCTTAAGTTAGAAGCCTTGGTGCCTATAAAGTGGTTCAAATGTTTGATTTTTATTGTTTATTGTAAATGCTTTTCTTAATGTGTGTGTTTCATATCCATGTGTTTGCATTACATCTATAAAAATATTGCTGTAATGCATGACCCCACTGAACCGTTGAAGAGACCTTGGCCTCAGCTTGTTTTCCCTATATAAATAAAGGTTAAACAAAAAAAATACATTCTGCCATCTCAGAGTAGCAGCTGGTCGGTTTACGATTTAATTTCCCTGTTTCTTAATCCACCCGCCACAGCCTTTTAATGAGATAGCTCAGAAGGCAAACTCTCACCCACTCCATCTACTCCCTCAGTCATCGTCTATCTCCATGCTGTTGCCGTTTCGGACATCCTCAATTCATCACATACTGCGGCCCACTCCAATGTTAACACTACATAGTTCTTTTTCTACAACGCTGTTTCCAAAAAAAGTTGGGTAAAATGCAAATAAAAACAGAATGCAATGATGTGCAAATCATTTATCCCTATATTTAATTGAAAATAGTACAGAGACAACATATCAAACATTGAAACTGAGAAATGTCATTGTTCTTGGAGAAATACATGCCCATTTTGAATTTGATGCCGGCAACACATTTCAAAAAAGTTGAGACAGGGGAATGTTTACCACAGTGTTGCATCACCTCTTCTTTTAACAATACTCTGTAAGCATTTGGGAACTGAGGAGACCAATTGCTGTAGTTTCGAAAGTTAAATGCATTTTCATTCTTGCTTGATATAGGATTTCAGCTGCTCAGCAGTTCGGGGTCTCCTTTGTCATATTTTTTGTTTTATAACACGCCAAATGTTTTCAATGAGTGACAGGTCTGTACTGCAGGCAGGCCAGTTTAGTACCCGGACTCTTTAACTACAGAGCCATGCTGTTGTAATACGTGCAGAATGTGGTTTGGCATTGTCTTGCTGAAATAAGCAAGGACGTCCCTGAAAAAGACGTAATCTGGATGGCAGCATATATTGCTCTAAAAGCTGTATATATTGCTCAGCATTAATGGTGCCTTCACAGATGTGCAAGTCAACCATGCCATGTACACTAATGCACCCCCATACCATCGCAGATGCCTGTTTTAAAACTGGGCACTGATAACAAACCGGATGGTCCCTCTCCTCTTCAGCCCGAATGATGTGACGTCCATGATGCCCAAAAATAATTGCACATTTTGATTTGTAGACCACTGGACAGTTTTCCACTTTGCCTCCGTCCATCTTAAATGAGCTTGGGCCCAGCGAAGGTGGCTGCGTTTCTGGATCTTGTTTTCGTTGTACTATTTTGTATTGAATATAGGGTTTAAATTATTTGCACATTGCATTCTATTTTTCTTTAGATTTTTAACACAGCATCCAAACATTTTTGGAAACGGGGTTGTGAATTGTTTGGCTTGCAAAGAAATTGTCTGTGTGTGCAGGTGTGGGTGTATAAGCCACTGAAAGACAGCAGAGATACCGAAGAGAATGTCTTAGAATTTGTTATTGTATTGAAGAATTTAGAAAACAATTTTCAGTCAAAGATCACACACACATTCTCGCACACACACTACAAATACCATTTCATATGACAGAAGTGGTTATCAACACTGTTGTGTGAGTGTAAGTCCCTTCAGCTTATATTTCACTCCCTGTACTCCACGTGTCAATGACAAGGACTGGAATGTTAGATAAGCAGACTGATAATCAGATAAACGATGTCATGTGTACATCCAGCAGTGTGATCATCACATTACTAGGCTGCAGAATACTTAGTTGGATTACCATGTGGTAAATCAAAATTCATTCTCGTTCTATAACTAGGGCTACCCCGGTTAAACATCTAAGACTTAGTGGCGTGTACCAGAAACACATATTTCAAACTATTCTGTGATAAAAAAGGACAGGGAATTAGAGAATGGATAATGAATAGAGAAAAACAGAACAGGAAGAGAGGAGAGTATCATATGAGAGGAAGAGAGTACCCCAGCAGAGTCCCGTACTTAAACATTGTTGGCTGACATGTTGGAACCTAAAAAGTGAAAAAATAATCCAAATATACATTTTTTAAATATGTTTTGAAGTAAAAAAAAATGGTGCAATGTTGAAATGAGTCCCTCACTGGTGTGTTGCTATGTACAGTATCTCTCCTGGTAGAAAGCGACAGCATTGGAACGTTAAAGTGAAAGTCGGCAGCAGTTTGGAAAGAACGAAAAACTGATTGAACTGCAGAGCAGATGAAAACTCCTCAATCTCCCAGTGGCATGATTGCTCACTGGCGGCTTTACACAGAGGGTACTTTAAGGGTTTCTTCTGTCTGAAATACTCTTTTGCCTAGAAAGGGTTTTCCCCTTAATTTTTTTGGTCTAAAATAAAGCTTTACAATCAAAGCCTAAGCACTTCTGGTGGGGGTTTAGCAAGAATAATTAAAAAGCTGAAGAGTGTTGAGAGAAACAGCAATAGGCAGCTTTAGGAATAAGAGAGACAAGAAGTGGAAATACAGGGGGGAAATCAATATTTGCCTAAATTATTCTTTCGACAAAATATCATCAATTCAGTTTTGCGCTAACAAAATAGAGGCAATAGTTGTCTGAAAATGTTCCTACCCTTGTTTCCGCAAAGCCCATTGGAGAGGATTCAAGAGAATGAGCTTTCAGACCACTAGCAACATTTTAAAATAGCTAAAGGATTCAGATTTCTAACTCTCCACTGCCCTCTACTGGGTAAGGGAAAAAATGTGTACCATATTGTATCAATCTGAACAAGCCTGATGTTCATGTACAGGTGCTGGTCATATAATTAGAATATCATCAAAAAGTTGATTTATTTCCGTAATTCCATTCAAAAAGTGAAACTTGGATATTATATTCATTCATTACACACAGACTGATATATTTCAAATGTTTATTTCATTTAATTGTGATGATTAAAACTGACAACTAATGAAAATCCCAAATTCAG
>JACXGI010013282.1:0-21120 GCA_016801175.1 Esox masquinongy | reverse complement strand
GAAAATCCTACTAGAACAGCTGAACTTTATTTGTGATTAATCAGAGTCACTTTAAATGATGGCAGGTGTGTAATGACTTCTATTTAACATGAGTTTGAATGTGATTGGTTAATTCTGAACACAGCCACATCCCCAGTTATAAGAGGGTGTGTACACTTATGCAACCAGGTTATTGTAAGGTTTTTATTTTTCATTTTTCGCCCTTGAAGATTTCAGTTTGTTTTTCAATTGAATTGTTCACATTATAGGTCACATTAAGAGTGGAAAAAGTTCTGACATGATTTATCTTTGTCTCATTCTTTTACATCACAAAAACCTGGCATTTTAACAGGGGTGTGTAGACTTTTTATATACTTTGTATATTCTACACCTCATCCAAATTGGCCTCATATTCTACTCCTCATCCAAATTGACCACACTTATTCTACACCTCATCCGTATCTGGCATCATCATGCACTCCCTTAGCCTGTCAGCGTCATAATAAAATGCATTATGACCATAGAGGTTACAGAAGGCAGATGTTAGTGAAATGCTTCAAATATGCCCTGTGTGTGTTATGTGTATGTTTGTTGTTGTTTGTTTGTGCTTCATAGCCAAAACATTTACACACATCACTTAAAATGAGCACATGTTGAGCTGAGCTGCGTGAGAAGCAGCACATGTTAACACCCACTCATTATAGCTCGTCTAGATCTTCGCAATAATACAGTTATAAAAAAGACAAAACTTCACTACGGATTTTTCTCATGACCTCTTCAACAGAAAACCACACAATAAGCCAGTCAGTAACAATGACCATACTGTAAACAATGTCCATACACCGATCAGCCATAACATTATGACCACTGACAGGTGAAGTGAATAACACTGATTTTCTCATTATCACGGCACCTGTCAGTGGGTGGGATATATTAGGCAGCAAGTGAACATTCTGTCCTCAAAGTTGATGTGTTAGAAGCAGGAAAAATGGGCAAGCGTAAGGATCTGAGCGATTTTGACAAGGGCCAAATTGTGATGGCTAGACAGTTGGGTCTGAGCATCTCCAAAACTGCAGCCCTTGTGGAGTGTTCCTGGTCTGCAGTGGTCAATATGTATAAAAGGTGACGGCCAAGACTCATTGATGCATGTGGGGGGCGAAGGCTGGACCGTGTGGTCCGATTCTACAGACAAGCTACTGTAAACTCAAATTACTAGGTGTCAGAACACACAGTGCATCACAGTTTGTTGCATATGGGGCTGCGTAGCCGCAGACCAGTCAGGGTGCCCATGCTGACACCTGACCACTGCCAAAAGTGCCTAAAGTTGGCATGTGAGCATCAGAACTAGACCCCGGAGCAATGGAAGAAGGTGGCCTGGTCTGATGAATTTCGTTTCCTTTTACATTATGTGGATGGCCGGGTGCATGTTCATCGCTTACCTGGAGAACACATGGCACCAGGATGCACTATGGGAAGGAGGCAAGCCGGCGGAGGGAGTGTGATGCTTTGGGCAATGTTCTGCTGGGAAATCTTGGGTCCTGTCATTCATGTGGACGTTACTTTGACATGTACCACCTACCTGAACATTGTTGCAGACCATGTGCACCCTTTCATGGCAACGGTATTCCCTGGTGGCATTGGCCTCTTTCAGCAGGGTAATGTGCCCTGCCACAAAGCAAAAATGGCTCAGGAATAGTTTGAGGAAAAAAACAACAAGTTCAAGGTGTTGACTTGGCCTCCAAATTTCCCAGATCTCAATCCAATCGAACATTTGTGGGATGTGCGGGACAAACAGGTCCGATCCATGGAGGCCCCACCTCGCAACTTACAGCACTTAAAGGATCTGCTGCTAACGTCTTGGTGCCAGATACCACAGCACACTTTTAGAGTTCTAGTGGAGTCCATGCCTCGACAGGTCAGGGATGTTTTGGCGGGAAAATTGGACCACACAATATTAGGCAGGTGGTCATAATGTTAGGGCTGATCAGTGTATGTTTATTATTAAGTCTGTGTTTACCAGACCGATAGCCTTCTGGGAAACTGTCTGATTCTGTTAACCAATACCAATAAACTACCACCAGATTAGAGGTGTTGTCTACTAATATTGAATGACATTTGCATTTGTAAGTCTAACATCTTTTTGACATATGTATGGTATTATTCCTGGAAAAGGATTCAGAGGTGCTTACATGGTCCCCTTTTATAACAACAAATGTGTACAATCTTCTTGGCCACACATGCATGTTATATTTATAGCTATTGCTACAGACTGGGATTCTGAGAGATGGGAGGGTCTTGAAGCAGGTTGCGTATACTTAATGCGTCAGACGGTTGAAACTTCTTGGTGTGACTTTCGATACATTAGAAATGAACCACACCGTCCTCCACTCCACTCTTGCCCCTACATTTGCGCACTCACCTGTGCTTCCGCCATTTGCACAAGTGTCCCCAAAGCTGAGGAAACGAAAATTAGCAAACATGTAGGGGCTAATTAGACCTTTTGGATACCGGTTTGAACAAGTCTCCAGTTTGAAAAGCTAGTGAAATGGAATTTCATAAGACACCATGTTTTTTTTGAGCTTGGGCAATTTCACACAAAATAATTGATAGGCCTGCCCAATAATATGATGTGCATTTATTCACATCTGATTTTCAGATCTGACACATAAACAAAACTAAATATATCCTAAATTAAATGTTTTATTTTTGTTTATATTTATTTCTTCTTTAACGATAGGAGGGATTTTATGCTTCTTTTATTAAGTAACAGTGGACTCATTGCATCATTTAAGTCAGGATTGTGCCCTGACATTGATATGTTTATTAAACACCTAGCCACTCTGTGGAAGTTATTGATAATATTGATGTATTTCCTCTTGTTAGTGTTTTTGAGTGAATGCTGTTTGAGGTAGCATGAGAGTAAACTTTTATTTTCACACGTTCTTAACCGCATCTGCAGCCCAAACGATGAAGCATGGAACTTCCTTAAGTCAGCAAACGTAATGTAGTGTGTGAAAACGTCCCCACAGCACTACAGGTACATGAAGCTTAAAGCACTAGGTCTCTAGGTTGGCCGTTTTTGTTGACATCCTTTTCGGACAGCTTATAGATATAATGGAGTGTCTTCAAATAATTAATGCTGAGGCCAAATGTCCGGGTTTTAGGCTTTATATAAAATAAGTATAATAATCTGCCTGTGAAGTGACTGAATTCATGACATTTTCTCTTTGAAACTATGAGAGTATCCAACCTGATTTTGAGGATGTTCTTTCCATTTTGTGCTTGCCATGTCACAGGACTTGGTAGAATTGAAGTGAGACACCTCTGAAGCAGATCTCACCAAGCCATTCTGCCTTTTATCACATCCCTTGCTCCTCTGACCTTGGAGAACTCATTCACCAGCTAACAACCACAGCCTACCACAAGGAGTAGCTGGGGCATATCGAAGCAAGGAAACCATAGCCTGACACCAACCCCGATGATGAGCCAATTTGCACTGCCACATGTGAGGCCTCCTGGGTATTGCTGATATACTACCAGAATTTCAACTGTATTAACGTTGCTCACTGCGAGGCAGTGACTCTACCACTGTGTCAACCAGGGAGTCCTCCATTCATTATTTTATGCTGTGTTGATTAACAACAAACTCTGTTCAACCGTAGCCTGGCGACCGGTCCGGCACGCTCTCCAACCTGAAGAGCAGCACGTATAAAGGAAACGACTCGGGTCGAGAGAAATCAGATCCATCTATGGGGAATAGACCAGAAATAAACCCCTCTGTTCTCCCATATCAGGCCTTGTATAAATAAGATTTCACCACAGGCACACTGCACCATGGGAAATAGCCAATCAATTTCTGTAAACTTCAGCCAACAGAGTTCTGGCAGGCCAGAGTTAGCTCTCAGGAGGAGAGATGAGGGAAGGAGGAGAGGGGGTGGAAAGAGAAGGAGGGGACAGTGGGTAGAAGGAGAGGGGGTGGAAAGAGAAGGAGGGGACAGTGGGTAGAAGGAGAGGGGGTGGAAAGAGAAGGAGGGGACAGTGGGTAGAAGGGAGAGGTGGGGATGTGGACAAGAGACGGGTGAGGGGGGTCTTGTTTAAATGAGGGGAGGTTCTGCACCAAAAAAGAATAAATAAATCACTTTTCAGAAAGGATTATACGTTTGTCCACACACAGCCTCCTTCTCCTTTCCTCCTCCCCCCAATGAAAATAAACACATCCTGGCAGAAATAACTTAGTTTAGGCCCCACTAAAGGAAATGATCCAGGCTTGTTGGTATAATTTGGGACATTTTTCTTAACATTTGCAATATAGTGAGCTCCAGCCCATTCAACATCCTTCTCTGCTGACTCTCTTCGGTTTGGCATACCTTTAAGTTTGCTGTCAAACACATTTAATCTCCAAGAAACAATTAACAAATAATGCAACATGTAAAAGTATGTTACATATATGATCACATACATGATTCTACAAATGATAAAACAAGTTGTATTCAGTTAAACATACTATAATGAAGCCCTGTGACATTCTGGGTAAAAAAACTATAAAACATTAATAGTAATTTATAACATACACTGTATGCTGCTCTGCAAAGGTTAAACACGGTAAAGATGATTTTTGGTAGAAAATCTTAGATATGTTGTATTAGCAAGATGTGTTATCTTATTAATGTATTGTGTTGTTTCCTGAATCAAGGACAAACCAAATGGTCAGAATATATCGAGTACTAGATAGTGACTGAAAAAAAACTTTTGAAAAAAGATTTTGTAGCTGATTTTCAACAAAAAAAGAAATGATCAGAAAAAATATTAATTTCGTCATCTATTTTAGTCTTATTTAATTTGACTTTTTGTCAGTACAGTAAAAGTTAGCTTATTGTTGTGTTTAGCTAACGTTAGAATTAGTTTTTTCCCCTCACAAAAGCACTATTTCTTTCTACCTCATCCAAACCTCTTTTATAGTATAGCAGAAGATTGCGACAGGAGCCACATACCGCTTTAGAAAATTATATAACGCGAGTATGTATTCCGGTCGCAATAACGATGATTTACCTAGGAAAAGGTTATGTTTCTTTCTCAAAGACTGATATGGTTCACTACAAACACAACATACATCCACAGATTTTGCTGGGGTTTTATTTAGCGATTTTGCTGCCATCTTCACTTAGCTAGCTACTGTTGCACTGAAGGCATTAATCTCATGAGCCACATTGCCCTCCAAAGCAATGAATTTGATTGGGTTAACATGTTTTTAGACATTACTGACAAAAATGTTTTTCCCACCCCTTTGCTGCAAAAATCCAATAGGTATTCCCCAGGCCTAACGACATTCTAGGCCTGGTTTAAGAGGCTAGACCAAACCTAATTCATAAGTGAATATTGCTCGGAAGAAGCAATTATATTGCAAACTGGTCAAAGTGCATATATTATTGTTCCAGCTAGCACTAGCTAGTACGATTATGGTTTCAAGTTCACTAAATCAATGAGTCTATGAAATATGATAATGCATCTAACACAATAGATAGCCCAGATGACATTTTGCTTGGTTTAGCTGTTTACTTGGTTTATTCTGTGTTCTGTGGGCCCTTATGGAAAGGGCCTATCAACTTTAACCCCATTTGAAACAAAAGTCTGTGTTCATTGTTCCCGCATCGATTGTTGGAGGTGGCACTGCTTCAGACCGTTCAATATGCTCGTAGTTAGTAATGATAGTGTCAGGTCCTAATAGAGATGTAGAACCGATATTCAACTCACTGCCGATAAGTGGTGTTAAAGTGCCGTTTAAGTTGCATAGTGCATCTTTAACACTGGATTCAAAACTCATAAAGGTCTTTCATTGCCGTTCATTTGAACCACGCTAACATGAACTGTTTTACAGTGAAGATATCATGGATTAGCAATTTGATTTGCAAGTTTGGATAGGTACTCTATGTTACGTAGGTATACCCCAAAATGTCTCCTTCAATGTAGATCTCGCCGAGCTGCTCTCTTTACTTGCTCAACCAAGACATTTAGTCCAGCTAAGTCTCGAAGGGAACGCATTCCCGGACCTACCACAAGGAGTCACTAGAGTGCGACGAGACAAGGCAGCCCTATCTAGCATCCACCCAGTCACCCCAGGCAGTGGACACATGAAACTGAACTGAACAGCTATTCACTGCCCAAAGCCACACCTCACCACATTTCCGACGAACACAAACATTCAGTACACATTTGAATTTATTGAGCTTGAGCTTTGTAGAGAATTTGAAAAAATGTGAAAGCCCACCGTTAAATGTTCTGAAACACACTTCGTGTTAAATTTAGACTCTGATAGACGCTTAAATCAGGATGTTGCCTGGGGGTTTAAAGAGCCCTTAAACAATCTGGCTAGTTGTTTTTTCCAAAGCTCTATTTGGTCTTTTTCTGTTTTCATTAACAGTGTCCCAGAGGAATAGATGAGGACTATTTAAATCTACAACACTTAGTCTTGCCAGCTATTCCTGTAATATGATGTAACCTACGCGGACTATCATCTGGGATCAGTCCACAGCCTACGCTGTGGGGAGTGGCAATTCTCTAGGCATGGGTCTGAGTGGTCCGGGTGGAATTTGCTTCCTGGTCCTGCAAAAAGCTTTCGGTATCTCATTGTGATGTCTTTCCCTTACTGTGAAAGGCCCACTGTGTGCATTTAGATTCACTCTGTTGTGTACATGCATAGCATCGTTGTTCTGCATTAACTGGCCCATTTACATTAAAGTAATTTAACATGCTTTTACCCAGAGCTACTTCACAGTACTGAGGGCACAAATCTCTTTTGTCTGATGGTATCTCAAATGTCTGAAGGACTACTATAATATCTTTCGGCTTGATTTGATCGGCTTGATTTGAGCTATTCACCATGATGTGTATTATGTTCTGTGGAACCTGTACTTTCCATACACATTATTTTAATCAGGAAAAAAGGCCCTTGTTACAGTAAATAAAGTAAGTCACACATTCACAGACGACTTTGTCTGTCCTGTTGTGTTGGCCACAGACTCATTCCTGTGTGGGCATGCATGGGTTAATATGAACGACTGCTCTGAACTGTGTGGGTTTACGTAAACGACTGTACAAGCTGTGCTTGCAAGTGCAAATTATGCACAATACGTAGGCCACAAATAAAACACATCAAAGCGTGGAGAACATCTCACCTCCCCTGTTTGTTCCACACACAGCAACAGCCCTCGGTGCTCCGAGTTCAACAGATAGGAACTGTGGGTGAGACAAACTGACATGCAGATAAGACAGATAGACAGACAGATGAGACAGATAGACAGACAGATTAGAAAGACAGAGAGACAGACAGAAGAGACAGATAGACAGACAGATCAGATAGGCAGACAAGACAGAGAGATAGACAGCCAGATGAGACAGACAGCTGAGACAGACAGACAGACTAGACCAACAAATGAGACAGACAAACTGGAGCGATAGATGAGACCAGGCTCACAGATAAGACAGAGAGACAGACAGTCAGACAAGGCCGTCAGGGAGAAGGACACGACAGAAACAATCTACGTAAACTTCCTAGCCCAAATTCTTTTTCTAAATAATTTGTTGGGGAGTATTTTCACACGTGAATGAGACAGCTGTGAGGTGACGGTGGGGCACAGAACAAACTGTGTTCTACCATAGGGACAGGGCTGACGCATCTTAGCACAGGAGAGTTACTGCTAGACAATAGGCTCTACACCCAGCCATATCTCAATACTTGCGTTAGCATGCCCACACACACAACCACACACACACACACGCAAGAGCATAGTGCGTCTCCTGACTAACGACCTAGTTAAAGACTGCAATGGAGAGGGGAAGTCTTTGATATGATTAGCTACAGTGGTTGAGCTACTGAAACAGGTTATTTTGGTTATTGCACTTCACTGTACCAAATAAAACCTCCCGTTTGATGTTTCCGGGTCAGTAGGCTTATCCGTGCATAGACAATTGTTACTAGGTGAAATATTTAGGTGATTTTACTTGCCACGGAAAATTACGATAGCTAATTTAAGATTGTGGTCCTTGTTTCATGTCCTAAATGGGTCTGAGAATATTTGGGGGGCTTCTTTCCATACTGATGTGATGGAGCATGAAGTGACATCACTTCCTGATTGATACCTCAAGGCAGCCACAGGAAACTGAGAGTGAGGCTTGTTGACTGTTGTTATGTTCACCATACAGAGCAAGAAGCTGTTCATTAGGTTCAGTTAAAGGAGTCATCCACCCAAAACCACACACTTGTGATATAGATTGTTAAATAATGGAAATGCCTGACAACAATATATGTTGTGCTGTTTTGCGTAGTTATAATAAGTTAGGAAGCAAGATGTAAAGGTTGCTGAAGCAATCGTTTCAGACTGATGGTGACAAATAAAACACTGCAATGCTCTCTTGACAGGCTGGCTGACAAAGTACATTTTACCTCAGTGGCTAGGTAGGTACAACACTAATATACTGTACAATAATACCAAAGTCAATATCAACATGTTAGGTGGTTACTGTATACAGTTGTAAAAATGAACTAAATGAAATGCATTGTCACTTCCGGGATTAAAAAAAATTACACAATATGCCAATTTCCCAGAAGCCAATTTAGAACATTTGGAAAAATGATTAGATTTGTGATTTTATTGGGCTCTACGATGTAGAAGTATTATTATTCATTTGGGGAGAGGGGACAAGGAAATAGGTTTTGTTTTTGATTTAAAAAAATAAAGCATGCAGAATTCAGTTATTAGTTAATCAAATCTGTTACCAAGTATTACCACAAATAAAATAGTATACATTATGGTGTAGGGGATCGGGGATGATTTTTTATTTCCAACCCAATTTGGTCATTATTAAGTTTGGCTGCCTAACCTCCTCCCCTTCAAAAACTCTTCTGTTGTTGAATTTAGTTGACTCTCCCTGTTTTACAGGACTCATTGTGTCAATAATATATCAATTTCTGGTTTTCCTGACACTCCTTCAAGGCATAGAATGGAATATAGAATAGACTAAATAAAAACTTAAACAACACATTAACATCTGGGGCTAGTCTAGGTTCATGGCAAGGTCCAACGCCTTTCTAGTCATAGCATTAGTCATAGAGAGATCTGAATAGATAAGATGATGAACTTCAATGACCTGACATGCACTCTCAGAAACAAAAGGCTTCAAAAGTGTTCTTCGGATATCTCAGTAGGTCAAACCCATGCATGGTTCCTGGTAGTTCTTGTTCTTGGTTGAACCCACGGAGAGCTTTACGTGGAACCAGACAAAGCTCTCCTGGGGAAAAAAATACTTGAAATGAAAGTAGGAGAGAAAGAAGAGTTTAAGGGACCTTTTCTATTGCTACAATCATAAATGTATATTGATTGATCCTTTATGTCAGTGTATTACATCATAGTGTAGTATAATCACAGCCAGTTATGATTTGGACAATCACTTAATGAGACACTCCTGTTGGGGACCTACGTTGGTAATACATTAATTGTGCACTTTGCACCTGCAATTTGACCAGTGGAAAGAGACTTCTGTTACAACAGCAGAAAACTAAGTGTAATGTCATTTGGCTTCTGTCAAAAGGACTACTAAAGTTGTAGCCTTGAACTGATGCGTCCACTGATGTACACGCGCGTCTCTGCCTCGGACACGTATCTCCCGCCAAAATGTCGTGGAACCACAGCGCATCGCAGGGTACATTGCACTTTTTTTTTTTTTTACATTGCACATTTTTTTTTTTTTTTACTCAGCTGATATGCCCTCATGTCAAATATTGGCGTAGTTGCCTATAGTTCCCTTGGCAGTTTTCTGTGGTACACCCTACCGGCCTGCTGGGTTCTGTGCTTCTCCAATACAGAGAATGTAGAAAGTAGCCCGTATCTACTGGGGCTGGGCTGCGTCTTCGTCATCACAGACTCCATTCCCGCAGAGAATCACACGAGCACAGGCTGTTGATGCCGTCCAGAGGGTGTTTCCATGGGCGGGTACATCGTAGGCCCAGAGGACAGTGACACCGGGCCAATGGGAAGAGAGGCCACATGTTGTGAAACTGTGTGTATTTATACTGAACCCTCAACCTCTACAGAAGAGCCATGTAGGTTCACAGACAGGATGAGTCAACACGGTGGTTCAAACACACACACACACACACACGCGCACGCACACACACACACACGCACACATCTAATAGGAGAAAGTGCCTTGGTTTGGAAAGTACCAAGAAACCACCTCCCACAGGAGGGGAAATTATACAGGTCTCTATTCTAATTGATCTTTGCTGACCTTCATGATTATATTGTCGAATTTTTCTGGGTCAAGCTTTAACCTCACATTTAATACCAGTATAACGATATAGCTGCCAACCACAGGCAAGGTGATTTTTTCAGTTTGTTTGTGTGTATTTGCGTCTCTGTGTGTGTTGATCTCACGTGCATATTGAATATGTGACAGAATATGTCAAAAACTAAAGAAAGTAACTTAAGTAACAAGACATCTAAGTTCCAGTAATGGACAGTTCTTCACGCTGGTTCTCTGGAACCCAGGAACAACCTTCCATGAGGACTATGCAGGGTCAGTCTGCCCTCTTCTTGAGAGCACAGCCAGGCCACATGAGGACATAGCGGGCAAGACGTCAAGAGACAAAGTCTGGACTGGATGACCCTGACAGGCTACAGGGTAGATGTGGGCTAATAGAGGTTCTAGGCCCAAGAAAGGTGTTTGTTCTAGCTCCCTCTCTTACTCAAATACACACGGGACATTATGTCGACAAGCTGCTAGGGGACAACGTAACAGCGAACCCAGCAGTGATAAGGAGCTAGGAAGAGGAAGTGGGCAGAAAGGGGAGTTCTCTCAGACTTAAAATAAAAAGCCAGAGAGAGAGAGGCACAGAAACATTCTACTGTGGTTTTATCAGTCTATAAGGGTTTCTCCCAGGACCAACTGTCTTCTATTGATGTAGTTTCTGCACTATTTAGGAAAGCGCTGGATCTCAAACCATATCAAGGTCTTTATAACTCTGTATCAATCTTACTTGAAGAGCTGGTTGAAACTTTGTCTTCGAATATGTGAGGAATTATATTTTCAGCTCATCAGTGTGGACTGACAACTTTATCATCTTCTTTCATAACACTGTAGCGCCCCCAATTATCAACCAGTTTCTTCTCCCAGGAGAACTTTAATTCCCAGCAACCCCCGTGTCATCCAGGATGCCCTCTTATGGATGGTTGAAACACAGATGAACAAACCTCTCTAACTCATTTCCCAACAATTGGAACACATCTGTTTGTGATGAACTATATTCGTTTACTCTCAAAGTGTTTACTATTCTACTCTCAGTGATAGAATGTTTACATGGAAAAGCATCCTCCTCATTTACCAGAATGGACAGCGAACATTTGGGATCCACGGGTGAAGCGACGACGAGACGAACAGCAATATCCTCCGTCTGGCGTGGCACATCTTGAGACGTCACGACACCATCAACAGGAAGAAATCATCATCCGCCCACTCTGTAGTATACCAGTACTCAACAATACGGCCACACACACAACTGTCATGACCGTCACGTGTACTAACCTGACCCAGTTCACCAGCTGAATGGTTTTTCGACATTGTTTAGAAATGTTCTGCACCGGTATCAACAGTGAACAATGAACATAATCTGTGTGTAGTGACTGACCTACTGAGGGGCAACCCCCCCCCCCCCAGACCATTCAGTAGACACACTGTTGTGCCAATCAATCACCTGCACTTCGGTATTGAGTTTTGACCAAAACACCAGGGGGATAAACCACCCTTCCCTTCTTCTACCTAGCCTAGCTCAGAAAGGAGAGGAGAGAGTGGCCTCATTTCATCTTCACACACACACACACACACACACACACAAACCATCATGCACCAATGTGTACAGACACACACACCATCCGCGCCCCAGGCCTCTCTGTGTAAGAAAAAATTATTTGACTGATGAAATGGAAGCCTCTACTAAATATACCCCACTCCGCCTGGCTTTTCCCTCTCTCTCGTCTCCTGCCCCGGCCCTCCTCCTCTCCTGCCCCAGCCCTCCCCCTCTTCCTTCTCTTCCTCCCCGGTCCGCTGGGCCCTCACGCTGACAGCTGGCTCTGATTATGGCTGTGAAAAATCTGGGCAGTCACGCCAGCATCTCCCCCGTCCAGCATTCCTGCAGCATGACTCCGCAACTTTCTCCATGCTGGCGCTGTCTCCGACTCTCTCCCTCTAGCTCCACACTCTACTTCTTTCTCGCATCACCTCTGTCCCTCTCTCTTTCTCATAAGTCTGTTTCCTCTCTCTTGTACTCCCCCTCTCTCTTTTTTAAGTTATGTGTGCCTTTTCTATACCCTCCCCCTATTTTGCTGTAAGTGTAAACAGGAGAGTTAAATATATATATACAGCTCCGGAAAAAATGAAGAGACCACCGCACCTTTTTCTTTCCTTTCCAAAAAAATCAAAAAGGAAGGTTTTGGGTGAGGAACAGAAGGGTTAAAATTAAGAGACCACTGCAAATTGAATGCTTCTGTTCCTCACTCAACACACACACACCCACACACACACACACACATATATATATATATAGGAAGCATTAAGAAGTGTGTTTATGTGTGTGTTTGTGTGTGTGTGCGCGTGTGAGAGAGAGAGAGAGAGATGGATTAGCTATCTGAACTTTTAGTGTGTGTGCTGTCTGTGGTCATAATTAAGATGTGTTTATAAGAGTGTGTGTTCACTGTGAGACAGATCTGGAGTAAATGACAAACTGGTTCAAGAAATAGTGTTGAAATCAATGTCAGTTTTTTTTTTCATATACACAAACAACAGGTGTAAAAATTGTTTTACAAATTAAGAAAAATAAGTAAAACAAATTGTGAGGTGTGCATAAAAATGTAATCATTTTATGACACAACTAAAGTGCAACACGTGCTTGCAATGCGTGAAGCTCAACCCCGTTTTTGCTTTTTACTCAACAATATCTGCCAAAGCTGCTAAATGACAAATGAACCAGATTACTCAAAGCAACTAATCAGACATAAGATAAGATAAGCTAAGGAATTCATAGTATCTGTCCAACCAACTTATTTACACAGCGATTCTAATTGCACTGGATTTTATTTAGTAATTTGGAATAAGTAAGGCATTATTTTACTTAAATATAGATATAGATGTAATCTAAGCTAAATATAGTTCAGATTACATCCAGTTATTAACAGTGTGTGAAGTTTTGTTACCATATTTGTTTTTATGTAGATTCAACATTTGTATATTTTTTCATATATACATATATATATTTTGGTATATAAATGCTTTATTTGATAATTATGCTTTATTTTGATAATGAATTTGATAATGATTTTGCTGAAAGAGCACTGGGCTGGATTCTAACCCATGCTACAGCAGGTGTACCTTAGGCCACAAAATCCCTAATTTTACAGCTATTTTTATTTTCCTGGACTTTCTTTTTCTTTGGATTTTTCTTACTCAAAAACATGGAAAACTATATCCACTCAGTAATATTAGGTGTAATTTGATGACTTAATTTCATCCTGTGGATATGTATATGTGTAGGTAGAAAATACTGTATCGATGCAAAGAATATGTACACTGAATGAATAACAAATTACAAGGTGTACCAGTACAGAATCAATGTGCAGGGGTGAGAGGTAGTTAAGGTTTATGTACATATAATTGGGGCTAAAGTGACTTGTATTTGTGTGTGAACATAGCAATGATATCAAAGGGTACTATGGTGTTGTATATTGAGCTGTAATAGATTAACACATACGTATATTTTGTGTGCATGCAGGTGAAAATTGGAGTCGGCCAGACAGTCCAGGAAGATGTTATCAATATGAACAGGATTTCCAGGCATTCTATGGCTACTGATCTGAGTGCTACTGGTACTGGTCCTGGTACCGTGATTCATTTAGCCAGGTTGCCTTTGCGTTCAATCAAACAATCAAATTTATTTTCAGTATAAAGCCATTTTTACATCAGCAGTTGTCACAAAGTGCTTTTACCAAACACCCAGCCTGAAACCCAAGGAGCAAGCAACAACAATGTTGAAGCACAGTGGCTAGGAAAAACTCCTTAAGAGGGGAAATTTTAGGAAGAAACCTAGAGAAGAACCAGGCTCGGAGGGGTGACCAGTCCTCTACTGGCTGTACTGGGTGAACATTAAGAGTACAAGTTGTAATAATTAGTAAATGCATTTGGGTTGTGTCCAGAGTCTATAAAACCTAATCCTGGTCAGAAGCATGACCAGATGGACAAGGACAGGGACAACCGGGTGGAGGGGGGGGTGGCTGGGGGGGTGGTTATCAGACTGGCAGCTGGAATCGTCAGGTATCGTCTTGATCTGCAACACAGCCAGGAGGACTTTGGACAGCGGCAGCAACGAGTCTTTAGAGCCTGGTACTTGGGAGGTGTGGGCCAAGACCTCATGCCCTCCTAAGTTTGAACAGAGCAGGAGACAAGAAAATTTAGAGAGTGCATTCCTTAGGTTTACAAGGTTTTACAGTGGAAAAGGAGAACTGACCCTACTCCCCTGGCACATTAATATAGCAGCGTAAAACCTTGGGGCTGAGAAAGGGGGGTCCAGTGGCACTATGGCCCTATCCGGGGGAGGCCCCGGACAAGGCCCAACAGGCAGGAAGTCAATCCACCCACATTGCCAAGCAACCAAAGGGACACCAACCAACTGCAACCACCCTGAAATGAAGGCCGAGTATGGCCAGCAGAGTTCACCCCATTTGCACAGTGGGTGCAACGGAGAGACAAAAACAAGCCAGTGACTCCGCCCCCAAATGGCATTGGAGAGAGGGCATCCCAGTGGTGATGAGAGCCCACCTGGCAAGACAGCAAGGGTGGACATTATCAAGCCTTTCCGTTCACCTTCACACCCCTGCACCAGACTACACTTAATCATAGACCATGCTGAAGAGATGAGTCTTTAGTAGACACTTGAAAGTTTGCGCTGAGTTTGCATTTCTAAGCCTAATTTTATTTATTTATTTATTGATTTAAGTTTATTTATTGATTTATCAGCGTAACCAGAGAGAAGAGCATGACAGTAATCTAATCTAGGAGTAACAAAAGCATGGATTAGTTTGTCTGCATCAGTTTTGGATAAAAAGTTACTGATTTTTGCAATGTTCCGAAGATGGAAAAAAGCAGCTCTTGAGATATATTTTATATGTTCATCAAAGGAGAGATCGGGGTCGAGGGTAATGCCGAGGTTTCTCACAGTTTTTTGGGATATGACCATACATCTGTCGAGGTTAACTGTAAGGTCTGCCAACAAAACTCTTTGTTTCTTGGGTCCTAAAACAAGTATTTCTGTTTTTCTTGAGTTTAAAAGCAAGACATTCTCCGTCATCCACTTCCTAATATCTGAAACTCATGCTTCCAAAGTAGCTAATTTTGGGGCTTCTCCATGTTTCATTGAAATATACAACCGTGTGTCATAAGCATAACAGTGAAAATTGACATTTTGGTTCTGGTTCATTTGTGTATTCCATGAAAGTGTCAGTTCTGGCTTTCAGCTGATAGTAGGTATTCAGTATTACACGTGAACACTTTGGGGATAATCTTGTTTCCATATACATCTGCCCAAATGTGCAGAAGGTCTGGTGGGTTGATTTGTTGATTTGTCTCTTGTGTTGGCTAATCTCATTGATTAGCCAACACAAGAGTCGTGAGAATGTCCCCGCACGAAAGGCTTTGCATAGGTCTTCAACAAAACCTCATGTGGTTTCAGAAATCAGTTGGGGAGGGGGCAATTATCATTCACTATCAACATGGGCATTCAGATGCTGACTCAACTTGGAAAGTAAAATGAATTGCTTCTGTGAATGCATGATCATCAAGCATTCCTAACAAAAATTATGTTACTACAGTTAGTTGCCTGCATGATACATATTTATATTATTATGCCACTAACTGGTTAATGTCTCATTTATATTATAAAGTGCCTGGGTGAGACTAGACTGGAAATAATAGACCAGCGTAATGCACAATTTACATTTACAAACATCAGAAACATTGCTCTATTCGGTCCCACACATTTGGCTGAAAATCAAAGGATTATATAATTTACTCAGTAAGGCCACTCCCACAGAATGACATGGGTACTCCCACTAAGGCCAATTTCAAATGGTTGGTGTACCAACAATACACTGTGCGCAATAGCCTTTGAACAAGGGTATTGTAGGGGCGATGTCATCAAAACACTTACTAATGAAGCTGGTTACAGTTGTGTTAAACTACTCAATTTTGTTAGATGAATTCCGAAACACAATCCAGTCTATGTTCACCAACAAGCCCTTTAGCTTAGCATCCACTTCATTCAACCTATTCTGTATTAAGCTTGTCATTTGGGACGTTAGAGGATTGTAGGCAGCAAGCAGGGGAGTTATGGTCTAATTTGGCAATGGGGGTGGGCAGATGGGGGCTGTGTGGAATAAAATCTAGTTGCACTCTTTCTAAGCGAGAAACAAAGCATCATAAGGAGCCATTCACCTTCCATTCTCCTTCCTTAAGAAAAATGCACTGCATGTTGCCCTGGATCAGAGTGCTAAATGAAAGATGTGAATATAAATAAAGGAGAACGGGGAAAGAGAAAAGAAATGTGAGGGAGGGAAAGACGTTAGAGTAGGTCCATTTCTCAATGGGTGCATCTGAGACGCCAAACCATGTAATGGCTCTTCATCTTCATCTGAGGACAACTGGAAAACAAAGAGCTAGCCTAAACCTTAGCCAGCCCTGCCCACACACACAAGCCAAAAACCCTCCATCTTCATCATAACTAAACCTTCCGCTATTATGTTTATTGCACATTACACCACGTCATGGCTGCATCCCGAATGGAACCTGATTCCCCATGTAGTGCGCTACTTTGGACCAGGCACTCCCATGGGGTCTGTTACAAAGTAGTGGACCATTTAGGACACTGCCATTGACTCCATAATCACTCCAGCATGGCGGAGGGAGGTCTCTGTCTCAGATCAAGTGGTTTTGTTTTTTTCCCCTCTCGTGTTCATGTTTGTTTGTTCAACTTTGGTCCCAGGGAAAAACCACTAAAGAGACTTTACCCATTTCCCTGAGCAGAAAACGGTTGATATCTGCCGGGGCGTGACAGGGGTGGTTGGTCCTCTTCCCCTGACGTCCCTCACTGCGGTGAGAGAGGATAGATGAAGTGTCAGCAGAGTTAGATAGGATACTATGTGACTCAACCGGTAAAAACATGGCACTGCTATCCCAAGGTTATATTGCGTTACATACACATGTTAAACTTCAATGTTGGCCTACTATAAGCTGCTTTGGATGAATGGCACATAAAAAATGTGGGCTGGTTCTAAAAAAGTATGAGGAAGGGCGTTGTGGTTATAATTGCTTTCAACCTCTTCACACACACCTGTGTTCCACAACCAAGCTCTACTGTGTCCTCTATAAGACTGACTGAGTCACTGGAATACAGGCAAGTTGCCCACAAGGCAGCTCAATGTTTTTTTTTTATGGATCTGAATTCTGGGTCTCGTAACGTTACTTCTTAAGAGCAAGAAAACCATGCAATCTCTGCCATTTTCTTTCAAAAACCAGTGATGTAAATATTGGTACCCATGCTCTGTTTTTCTGTGTTCTCTCTCTCTCTCTCTCTTTCTCTCTCAGTCTGTCTTTGTCAGAAAGCAGCAGATGACTTGTGTCCGTTTTCATAAACAAAGCAGAACTATTTAATCCACCATGCTGTTAGTGTGTGTGTGTGTGTCTGTGTGCACATATGTCCTCTCTCTCTTCTTATCCCTCTCAAGGCGTCTTTGTAGAGCTAGATGTTTTCAGGGCGCCAAAGCATGCTATCTCCTTAGCTAGCAGATAAATTCAATCTTTCACAAATTACCTCTGGCTGCCTCTTTCCTTCCCCCTATTTATCTTTCTACTTTCTCTCCCTTTCTGTTTCCCTTCCATCTTTTGGAAAAATAATATTGCTACACAACGTTGCTGTTTCAAAACACACAAGTGAAACACACATTTCCACAGCAAGTTATTTGACCCTTTACTCTGATCACGCCCTTGCCATGACATACGACATTAGTATTTCACATGGCATGAACATGGGTCTATCACACAGATACATGTTGCTCTATATGTTTTGGAGGACCACAAGCAAAATAAGTCGCTTGGATTTTTGTGTGTATTTGTCTTATTATTATGTACAGTATGTATCTGTTTATGTAGTTTGATCTGTAAAATAAATTGGAACACTAAATTGGAACAAGCAAAAGGCGGCAATGCTTACTGTGGTACTGTATGTGGAGGTAAGTGAGTCATCTATGGATGGACCTTCTGCCCACAGTGGAAGCTTCCAGTCTGGACTGTACCACTCACGGTTTCATACATACTGTAATAGAACTCTGACATTCACCCCCACACGTGTACACACGCAGATACACACTTTGACATTTGTTAAAATGAATCTGATGTATGAATATTACAACACCTTCATGACGTACAGTATAAAAAAATATTCTACCAAAACTTGTTGTCTCTATTGATAGTGAATCATTCAAGATGCATTACTTCTGTGTGCTATTTGTATGATATGTTATGAACAAAATTTGTAACGTTTTTAAATTTGTATATGATAAAGTGCCCTCCATATTTATTTGGAAAGTGAAGCATTTTTTATGGTGGTGGGGGGTTTTATGGCTTGGACATATATGGTGGCCACTGGAATTGGCTCACTCCTTTTCATTGATGATGTAACTGTTGAAGGCTGCCACAGAATGAATTCCAAACTGGATAAAAACATCTGGTCTGGTAAAGTACAATCAAATTCCCAAAAACTCATTGGATAGTGCTTCATGACCCCAAATATCCATAGCAACTCTTTTTCAGAGCCAAAAAAGGTTTAAAGTTCTTAGCCAAATCAATATCCAGATATAAATCCCACTGAACATGCCTTTGACTGGCCAGAAATGAGACGTAACTACAAAAAGCCTCAAAACCAGAAACAACTGAAGATGGTTGCAGTACAGACCTACAACAACATCACAAGGAAAGATGAAAAAGGCTAAAATTGCAGAGAACGTCATTTCTAAATAATGAAAACAATATGTATTGAAAATACCCTCAGATTAAAGCTGATAATCTATACTTGTCACTATTCATAAGCATATTACACTCATATATATCTATAATATTCAATAATTCTACCTAACTGCTGCTAGTTTATATTGTTATGTATATTACTGCCATACTTGCCATACCTATAATGTTCAATAATACTACCCATATTGCAGCTAGTTTACAGTACTCTATTTAAACTGCTGCTAGTGTACAGTGTTATGTATATTATTGCTATATTTTTTCTTTATATATTTTTTTTCTTAATTCTCACTACGTAGTTGTCGGGTGCCATGTCACAAGACTTTCATCGTTCAGGCTGACACTGTGTTATTCGGTGCATTTGACAAATACACGTTGAAACTTGAAACTTAAATTGCAAATCGTAAAACATCATATGAAATGGATGATGTAGTAGTGCACATTGCGTGACATAGTACACAGAAGACCGGGACATGTTTTGGCACACAAGCACCACTTTCACAACAACTGGCTGAAATGACAGAAAAACTCTGGAGTGGATCTTTAAGAAAGGTCACGTCGATCTTCTGAGAGTTCCCTCCTGGTTCCTGGAAACATCTGAGCAAGCAAAGCTGAGCATCTGCAGCAGGAGTCTGGCTGCCTCCCACACGGCTCCCTCCTCACTACATAGTGCACTAGTCTGGACAAAGGTAACTGTAGAGGGAACAGGGCGCCATTTAGTACGCGACCCAAGAATGTGCAGGAACCCGAGATGTTCTGAAGCTTGATTTAAAAAAGGTGAGTTATTGAGGTCAACATCTTAAACATATTATTAGCTTTGTCCCTGCAGGGATAGGGTTCATCTGGAAAATATTTCATCTTTCTTTTCCTAATATCATCAGTTTGATGTTACTGGACCACACGGCAGTGTGGGTAGGTCAAAGGTAATGCCAGGGTGTCACAGAGATACATGGACCAAGTTTGCCAGTTCCGGCACACGCAACCGTGTTTCACTTCCCGGGATTCTCATCAGAGTGACTTATGCCAGGAGGTCAGTGTGGCTGAGCCCAGTTTCCTACAGCTGTTTACTTGGACATATTTCTTTTAGCCATTTTTATGCATTATTGGACAGGAACATGGGGAATGACAGAGAAGAGAGTTTTTGGTGAAAGTGGGCTGGATTTGAACCCATGCTACAGCAGTACATGTTGTGTTGGAGGCAGTTGCTTAGATGATTGTACTGCCTCAAGCCACGTACTACAAGCAATGTTTAACGAACATGATATGGTCCTTTCTCCATGAGGTCCAAATACAATAAGAGTAGCTCTTCAAAACCAAGTCAGTCTGTTTCAGATAGCCTCTAAGGAACCAGTCGGTAAAATCCCAGGGACCAGTGTTGGCCCACGCACCGCAGGGATGGGGGCGGTTTGGGGGATTGTAAACTACTAAACTCTCATTTCTGGTAAAGTCATTTTATTTTAATGGATTTAGCTGAGCATATAAACACACACAAAAAAAATGCTAACCAGAAACTATTTAGCATGCCTAAAAAAGCGTTTCCATATTGCTTTGTCACACAACATGGTCATGATGGGAGGACACAAACAGGCTGATAAAACATTTGTGTGACCCCATTTTGGACTGATCGAACAGTAATGGTCCTTCTGGTAGAGTACTGAGCTAGTGTTTGTGCGTGTCTGTGTAGGTGCATCTGAGTATGTGCGTGCACTGTTAATAATAAAGTGTTTAAAAAGACCAAACCGAGCTGCCACCAATTTAAAATAGACAAACCCTTAACTTTGTGTAATTTTCTCTCGCTAAAGCTTCTAAACACTATTATGGTGTTTCAAATCCTGTCAAGTGCCAAATTAGATTTCTTCTGGAGTATTTTTCTGTTTAACATTGATTTGTGCATCTGATCATTTGCCAGCTTAACCCACTTTGGCAGACACTGTTGAGCACAACACTGAATCCACCCACAGTAACTGCTGGGTTTACAGCAAACACACTGTATTTGCCTCTCCCCTTGAAGAGTGTGGGAATGGGTCA